>SCLH01002038.1:95939-109930 GCA_004367855.1 Oikopleura vanhoeffeni | reverse complement strand
TGAGAATCTACTTATTGGGGTAATTTCCTTTCTTCATTTGCTTAGCAATAGTCTTTACAGGTATTTGAGCCGAAGAACCACCGAGCAGATTAGATCAATTAGATCGGCATCCAAGTTTGTTTGCGATTCAAATTCGTCACTTAGAAGGTAGTGAAACATATTAACGTAATTATACGCTGAATCCAAATCGGTTCCATAAAAATTGTCCTATATAAAGCATGTAAAATACTATATGAAATTGTTTTTAATAAGTGTTTCATGCAAAAAATATATAAACGTGACCCCCATAATCATATTTGTTAATACAAATCTGTTTTCAGCTTCGAGATAAAAAAAGTGCTCTTTACGCAACAAGGTTGAGTCTAATGTCTCAACGAATAATGCCGAAAATTTTCACTTTTAAAGTTACCCCCAAGAAGTATTATTATAGATCTCTGTGATATTCCAGTGTCGATATTAAAAAATTGCTCATTACACCACTAGGTGGTGCCCAGTGTCAAAAAAATAATGCCAATATTTTTTTTTTGAAAAGTTACCCCCTTAAGTACATTCTCAGGTTCTAATCCGTTCCCA
Source organism: Oikopleura vanhoeffeni (assembly GCA_004367855.1). Taxonomy (NCBI): domain Eukaryota; kingdom Metazoa; phylum Chordata; class Appendicularia; order Copelata; family Oikopleuridae; genus Oikopleura; species Oikopleura vanhoeffeni. The sequence continues at coordinate 109,357 of SCLH01002038.1, read as the reverse complement.
GTGTCGAGATGCAAAAAGTTCTCCTTACACCACCAGGTGGTGTCGAATGTCAAAATAAATGACGTCAAAAATTTTTTCTTGAAAAGTTACTCCAAATAAGTATGATTTTAGGCCCCTATAATATTCCATTGTCGATATCCAAAAAAGTGCTCCTTACACCACCAGGTGGTGTCGNTCATCGTTTGGTCCGATTTGATCTATACAGCAGGGTCCGGCCGCGGCGGATAGGTGTAAGTTTTGTCGCTCAAAACCTGCACCTATTAGCCAGATTTCACCTATCCGCCGGATTTCACCTATCCGCCGGACGACTGGGAAGATACGCTCTGATTGGTCAATAAAAACAAGGTCTAGAATTTATAATTTAGTTAAAGGGTAGTCAGAGTGAGAATTAAGGCTGATTTTTTGCTCCATTTTTAATCACAAATGCAAAAGTGACGGTTTTGAAAACCTCAGAAACTACTTTTCGGATTATTGACTCACACAGTAATTTGAATTAAGCTTCTAGAATGCATTTATTTGATTTAATTCGGCCAAATATATTAAATAAAATTTCTATTAAAAATGAATTCTAAGAAGAAAAAAATTACCACTCAAAAAAACTATCGCTTATAGAGAAATTAAAAGTGCTAGAAATACGCCAGAAAAATCCCAAAGCTACTGTCGCCGTTATTTTTAAATTATTTTATGAATAAACTGAGCGAAGTATCACAGACTCGATTCTAAGAAGAATCATAAAAACGAAAAAAATATAATAGCATCTAAGGAAAGGTAATAGCGCCGAACTAATCAAATTCAGGGCAATTTTTTAGGGCTAATTATGGAGCAGATTATCTTTATAAAAGATAAATTTATATTAAAAATTTCGGCGTTCCTACCGTATTTTGAGGACTTACTTAGAAAAAAAACAGAAACTCAAGTTCGTACAGAAATTGAAATCCAATTTATGAAAGATTTGGAAAAATAATTGGATGATCTATATATCAGAGCTGACATAATGTATGTATTTACTCATGAAGTGTCCCAGATTGTAATTTCAGAGTTAAAAACAATGAAAAATACCTACATTCTTCCGTTATTCAAGGATTGAAACTTTCAAAACATTGGTTTTTGAGGTTGAATTATATCGACCAGACTGGAAATTAAATTGTGTCATGAATACACCACTACAAAGAAATGGTGTAGAGTGTGGTTGTCATGCACTTATAATCGCAGAAAATATTTCCAGAAGATGTCTCAACTTTTATTTTGAAACGAAGTGCAGATTTTTGAAACAAATCAACTGTACTAGATTAATAGAATAAAACGCTAAAGCGACAAATTAATTGAATAGTTTTTTCATTTATGAAAATTCTCAAAAATGCCTATATTTTGGCTTTTCGAAAACGCCTATTTTTTTGCCTAGGAAGTTTTGAAAATAAAACCCTATCTTTTGCGTTTCACCTATCCGCCGGACGTCAGGAAAGAAAAGTTTTTATTTTCAGATGCGTGGGCGATTGCGGAGGCTTACGTTGGTTTTTGCGTGGCTTTCACCTATCCGCCTTCACCTATCCGCCGGACCCTGCTGTATATGATCAATCAAAAGTTATTTTTAAATAGGTCTAAAATTTTGATGAAAAAAATTACGATTTTTCATAAAAAAAAGTTATTTTTTCCTATAAAAGCAGATAATTGCACTTCTGATATTATTTCTAGGTCGATATACTAATCAAGTAACTCTGTGGACAATTTTTAATTGCTAAAATTAATTTTTAAACACTTAAAATTTTTTCGTGAAATACTTAAATTGAAAATTTTGAAATTTCACTTTTGAAAAAAATATCTGTTCCTGTATACCAATTAATTTTTGTTTTAAGTGTCAAGCTGCTTGACTCAAGCATGCACAAAACATTTCCTAAAACTGGCTACTTTTAAATTTTGATTGACTTAATAGGTCGCATTTGTTTTTCTAAAGTGAAAGATTAAAAAAAAATCTCAAAAAATCAACTCCCCGTAATATTTGAACAAAATTTGCAAAAAAAAATGAACTATTTTTTTGGAATAGCCGCAAAATTTTTTAGAATGTATTTAGACGAGACAATTCTACAATGTTTTTTTGCCGTTTTTTGATGATTTTAAGTATGCTTGAGCCTATGGCTCTGTGCNCTTCCAAGGAAAAAATTTTGGAAAAGATTTAGAGTCAGTCTTTGCAAAATTTTTCCTTCAAAATGACGAAAAATTTTTTTCACAAATTTTTTTTTTCAAAAATTTTTATTTTCAAAAGTTGGCAATTTTTTTGTGACATCGGCTCTACTTCTGAAAAATCAGGTAAATGGAGTTTTATATGCTAAAAATCGAAGTTAGTGCTCTAAATGGGCGTTTTAAAAAGTCCATTTCTGACCACTAGATGACCAAAAACTTTTTTTTTGTGCCCGGAATCGTTTTTTCAGAGTCAACAACCCCCGTGAGGTCAAAGAATTTGTATCAACTACTGTAGTTCTCTCGTTAGTTTTACCGGTGCGCTCCCTAACCATAGGCTATGGTGTTTTTTATGATGAAGAAAAGTACTTTTCGCGGTAGAGTACTTTCTATTTTGACTCGGGCCGTCCTATTGAAGTCATATTGCTACATAGAAATTAATTTTGTTGAGAACCTTTGTGTAGAAATTTATTTTTCTAAAACATATTTTTCATCAAAAAATTTTCAAAAACTAAATTTTTCAAACATATTTTCTTGAATTTTATTAATTAAGTGAAGCACTTTCGGATAAATTTGTATTTTTTAACATTTTTTGATTGCAAAAGTTTTTCAAAAAATTATTTCTCCAAACATTTTTTTCTTGGAAATTATTTAAATTTTTTTTTCAGAAACCATAATTCTTTATTTGAAAACATCTTATATAAGCAAAAATACACTTATTCCGAGTGAATGTAAAATTTTGAATAGTACCAATAAAAGTCTCAATCTTCTCTATGTTGACGGTGGGTTTCCAACAAATATTATTGCATAATTTTAAGTACGATTTTTGAATTCCGTGGGGTCTATTTACCCTAGTTTTAGGTTTTAACGCACGAAAGTTTTTCTTGAAAAATACGCCAAAAAATAATTTCCCAAATATTTTTACTAAATAATTTATTTTTTGTAAAACATTTTTCAGGGATTTTTATATAAAAAAATTACTGCCCACTAAGACGCACGAAAATTTTCAAGTCTGAAAAATGCGTAGGTTTTCGCCCAAAAAACGCAAAATACACTAAAACGTCCGCTTAGAGAACTTTGACTGTATTTTTCTAAAGACATTATTTCCTTGAAGAAATTTATTTTATGAAAAAATTTATCACGGAAAAATTGTGAATTTTTAGGGGAAGGTTTTTCCTGTATAAATTTATTTTGTGAACCGGTTCGAGAAAAAATTCGAGCGAGTTTTTGCATGGCGCATAATTCCGCCTTCTAAATAAATTAACTCCCTCACTGAATTGCCAGTTCTCTGGTCGGTGTCATAATGACCGCAATCGGACCCTCTCCAGTATCAAGTGGTCTTTGGTCCATTGCGTGTCTAAATAAAGGTAAAAGGAAACCCAGTGTTTTCCCACTTCCGGTTTTAGCGATTCCGATAACGTCCCGACCGGACATAATAGCCGGTAATACTTGTGCTTGAATAGGCGTAGGTTTTTCGAATTTCATACCTTGAACAATTTTGAGTACTTTCCAGGAAACACCAGTTTGAGCCCAGTTTAGAATCGGACGGGGACAATTCTTTCCTCGGATTCGGACTCCATCAAGTTCTAGGGCTCTCAAATCAGAGATCGCAATTTTTTCTAAATTTCACTCCAGTCCAAAATAAAAAAATTTTAGTCGAAAAATTTTGTAAAACATGTTTAAACCTAAAGGTAGATTTTTTTGGGGTGAACCCATCCAGTCCAGCCAAAACCGTAGTAGGTATGGAGAAACGTTTTTTTACATTGGATAGCTGACAAAATAATAACCGCTGACTTTTGTTTTTGTTTTCCGCAATCTACCGGTAAGCGGCAAAAAACCGGTAATTTGCCTAGTTTTTGAGGTAAAAAAGTGCTCATTACCCCCACCAGATGGTGTCGGGTGTCAAAACAAATATTACCAAAAGTTACCTCTAGAAAAGAAATTTTTTGGTAGGTTCGAATCTCAGTTGACTCAAATTTTTTTTCTAGAAATTAGCTGGAAAATTAAATTTTTTATGCTTGTTCATCCTGATATTAGGACTGTCCATATATTTATAGCTTGAACTATATTTTTGATGAACTTAAATTTTAGAGGGAAGAAAAAAAAATTTCAATTTTTTTTTATACTGAAAAAAATTTAATATTGAAATTGCCTACATCGAAGATTATGCCCATGCCTGGAATTTTTGCAAATTACTATATTTTTTGTCTATGTTTGCAAAAACTCCAGGCAAAGGCATAATCTTCGATATAATAGATATCCAGTTACCAGTAAACCGGTAGACCAACGTCTTGGATAAGGGTGGTTCCTTATTAAAGATAGATTTTTCGATCCGTGCCTATAGCTTTTAACTTGGTCGTCGGTCATGTTTTTAATGGTTGTTTAGGAGGTTATATTATATGTGGGGATACCCCCCACACCCCCCCCAAAATTAAAGATAGATTTTGCGATCCGTGCCTATAGCTTTTAACTTGGTCGTCGGTCATGTTTTTAATGGCTGGTGTTTCTTTGTAAAAGTCTTTTTTGTATTGTTCGTAATTAATTAACCCGTGGTCTATTTTTTGTTCAAGAAGTTTTCGTTGTTTTTGTGTCCAAGATTGGAGAGTATCACCAAGAGTTTCGTCTTCTTCCTCAGATGAGTATTCTGGTTCATCCTGGTTTGCTTCAACGATTTCGCCTCTTTCGCGCCGCTTAGTGGACACAACTCGAGTCGCAATGACGTGACTAAATAGCATTTAAGCTGTTTTTTTCTTTTCATGGTAATTTGAGTCGAGTGCGTTAAAAATGTAAGTCAGTCCTTTAAAAGAACTGGCATTTATGAAAAAATGGTTATAAATTTTTGTGTATAGCCTGAGGTCTTCTTTTACGGACGAAATAAAGCTGAATCATGTTATATGAGTAGGGAGCGCACCGGGCCAATTTCTAAGTTTTAAACGGTAGCTGTTGAAAAAAATCTAGAGCAGAATTCCAAATGAAAAATAAAAAAAAATGTTTTTTTTCAAAAATCCTGTTTTTTACCGGTTAAAATACCGCTTTTTTGTTTAAATTTGGGCTGGTGACGTGGGGATCGTCGGGGATTTTTAAATTTTGCTTTTTTCCTGTTCTTCAGAAAATTTGACGCATGTACTCAAATTGGACCTGAGAAGAGCTGGGAAAAAATTTTAGAAAAAAATTAGAGTTCGACATTCCTACGAAATGACCAAAAATTTTTTCACAAATTTCCAAAAAATTTTTAATTACAAAAGGTAGCAAATTTTATTGTGACAACGGCCCTAATTCTGAAAAATCAAGTAAATGGAGTTTTGTATGCTCAAAATCGAAGTTAGTGCTCTAAATGGGCGTTTTAAAAAGTGAGTTTCTGACCACTAGATGGCCAAAAACTTTTTTTTGTGCCCGGAATCGTTTTTTTCTGGGTCAACAACCCCCGTGAGGTCAAATAATTTGTATCAACTACTGTAGTTCTCTCGTTAGTTTTACCGGTGCGCTCCCTATATATGAGTCATATAATATGACCCTTCATCGGTGTCATATTTAATTTTATTTTTAATGAATTTTTGAGATCAAACTGTATTCGTGTCTATTTCTGGACATAACTTCAATCATGTAATAAGACGCCCTCAATGGAGTCAAATTTCATTTTAACGTTTTCTTACTTTCGAGAAACTGATTATTTCCGGTGAAAACCAGAAATCAATATGTGTTTGGGCACGTAAAATAAAAATGAGTCATATAATATATCACTAATATGACTCATATTATAACTTTTAATTTTATGTGCCCATGCACATATCGATTTCTGATTATCACCGGAAATTATGACTTTGCCGAAATCTTTAAACTATAGCCTATATCCAAACATCAGCGGCCGTCAGTTCTAGGTAATCTTATTCAAAAACGAATGAAAAACAATTATACACGCTACACTATTATGGTTTTTAGAAATACAAATAATCTTTGAGAAACATACATTGAAAACGTTTAAAAGGTGACATCTTGTCCATAAAAGGTACCTACTTTTCGAAAATCCCAGAATTTATGAAGTTTTGTCCAGATATACACAGCCCTTCTATACATTAGGTCGCTCTTTTTTAGGTGGGCCCACTTGTGATTTCGACTGGGAGAACTAGACAGGTAGCGACAAATGGTTTTTGGCATGTGAAACCTTGGAAAAAAATATACGGTAGAAAAATTTTCTGACTTCCTAGGTGGATCACGTGATCAGAAATCAGTCATCGAAATTGCTCAAAATTACCGAAAAAAACGTTTTTTGCAAATTACCGGTGAACCGGTAATCACCGGAAAAAAGCAACATTTTCACCACTACAAATTCGGTTAAGATTCATATGCAAAAAACCCTTTGTCGATATCTAGTCTGGTTCTCTCAGAACATATACGGTATATGATATACCCGCACGAGCGTGTTTCAGAACACAGAGACCAAAAATATTTTGGGGAAGTGTCATTTTGGCCGGCGGAATATCGGAACAGACCCCCGATAGTTCCCCTTATTTTTAATTTCAAGAATTTTGGTGAGTTCTAGAAATTTCTCATTAGACCGGAAATGCATTATTTGGATGCATTTTTTTGTATAATGCAGTTAAAACAGTACTGAAACAAGATAATGATCTACAAATGTACTNTTTTCCCATATATTATCAACCTTTAAGAAATTTATTTTTATTAGTCGATATTAATGATGGACACCCTAACTATGTGTGTGTTCTGAAACACTCTCGTGCAGGTGGGGGTTAATAAAAATAAAGAATTTCAAATGTGGGTGTTTACCTGACGCTAGATTCTTTATTATTTGATTGTTGATTTACTGAGACGGAAGAGTTCTTGCCCATTGAGCCCTTTAGTTTTGACATATATGCATCGAGTGGATCTTCGTCCTCGTCTTCGACTTGTTTAACCCCGTCCATGTCGTCATCAAGTTTTTTAACTGCGACGGGTCGGAAATCGGCTTCTTCTGCAGAGTCGTCATCTTCTACCCAAGGGTTTTCTTTGTCTTCAAGTTGCATTTTTCGTTGGCGACGTTTTTCTTCTTTTACTTCTTCTTGAACTTCAACCATCACTTTACGCTTTTGCTCACGACGCCACCTTTCCACCTTAAAAAAAAACAAATTAGAAATTAATTTTGAGGAAATAAATTTTGAGGGCACGTTGATCCGCCAAAAATTTTGTTTGATTCGGAATTCATTCGGCATTTGAAAATGACTCATCTGATTTAGTTTCTAGATAGCTCAAACTGAGCACAAATATCTAGTAAATAATAACATCAAAAAAAATCGGTTAGAATCGAATTATTTTTCTAATTTTTTCTCTGAGATAATTGAAATTATTTAATTATAATTCAATAATTTCAGTTATCTCAGAAGAAAATTAAGAAATAATTCGATTCGGACCAATTCTTTTTTATGTTATTATTTACTAGATATTTGTGCTAAGTTTGAGCTATCTAGGAACTAAATCAGGTAAGTCAATTTCAAATACCGAATGAATTTCGATTCAAAATTGATTTTTTTTGGTGGATTAACGTGTCCTCCTTTATTTTACCACTTTTCCTTCAGATACGTTATGAAACTTTGGATTCTAAAAAATGGTAAGTACCTCAGTACAGTATTGTTTTCGTCTACACGCGTGAGTTTCAAGTGATGAAGAAACAAAAGGTGGAACGTTAAAAAATGGCGTACTCTAGAATATAATTATTCATTCGATTTTGTAGAGAATAGCATCATTGGATCCCATTTGAAATTATCTATATTTTTCAATTAGGTCGCTTTTTTTCGGTTGCCCCACTTATGGGGTATCTGTTCTGAGAGAACCAGACTAGATAGCGACAAACGGTTTTATGCATTTGAATTTTAACCGAATTTGGAAAGCAGGAAATTTTTCTTTTTTTCCGGTGATTACCGGTAATTCGCAAAAAACGGGTTTTTCGGTCATATTGAGCAATTTCGATGACTGATTTCCGGTCACGTAATCAACCTAGAAAGTCAAAAAAATTTTCTAACGCATATTTTTTTGTAAGGTTTCACGTGCAGAAAACCATTTGTCGCTATCTTGTCTAGCTCTTCCAGTCGAAATCACAATGGGCCAACCGAAAAAAAACGACCTTAGCAGGGTGGGCTGAAAGCGACTATATGATATAGACTATATCGGATTTAGTTCAACGTTCCACTTTTGGTTTCTTCGCCACTTGAAACTCAGGCGGTATAAGGACAGCCAAGAACGAAAATATTTTCACTAATAAATTAATAATATATAGGCGGTTTATATTTAAAAATAATTCAGCTTTATTGCATTGAAATTTTTTGCCTATAATTAAAAGACTAAAATTTCAAATTTTTCACTCGAAATGCTAAAATATAAGGAATAAATACCAAAAAATTTTCAATACATCGGTTTTTTGAAAAAAAATATAGAACTTTTGCTTTTCGAGAAAATAGTTATAAAAATCTATTTTTTGGAAATATATCTACAAAACACTTGTTTTTCAAAAATATTGACAATATGATATTGTCATAATTTTCCAAAATGTTGAAAAAATTAATACTGTCGATTTTGTCTAAGCGGACGTTTTTGAAAATTTCAAAAACGTCCGCTTAGACGTAAAAAAAACGTCCGCTTAGACGTAAAAAGACAAATTTTGCTCTAAAAAATCGAATAATAGAGCTAGAGAGCTGTAATCATAAGCCAAATTTTCAGCATGAACAGCCGCATCTACTGTTAAAATTTGAACTTGATATCAACAAATTTCGGGGAGATCTACAATAAAAACTCGGAATCTGGTATAAATTTTTTTTTCGCAATTTTTCTTTTTATCTTTTGTGGGACTTTTTCACTAATTTGGGTGACTTGCTGCTATTTCAATGATTTATATCATGGCAAATCGTTCTTTTCTTCGTTTNAAGCACTATTTTTCCTTCAAATTTTGCCTAAACGCAGCGTAATATAAAAAGGCACTGGGTGATTTTAGGTTTAGGTCGGACGATTTTGTATGTTGGTTTTTGGCGAAACCGTGATTAAACCCCTTTTTATAACTTCGTCATAGGTTCGGAAAACACTTTCATAGAGCATACATGCGCTCTTTGCTATTTCAATTTCAAATTATTTTGGGGATTTTTATGGGATTTTCCAATAATTTCTTATATTTTTCATTTGAGAACCTTCATCGATCTCTATCATGGAAATGTGCCCTCAGCCAGATCAAATGATCAGAAATGATATAAAAGTAACATATTATTTAGGAAAGTTGAAAAAACTGAAATCAAAGCAGTATTTTGAATAACTGCAGTCCCTCAAGGGATTTTGATTTTTGCATCATTTGGTCATTTCACAAAAATCATTTTTTTTGTTTTTTTCCAAGTTTTGAAAAATTTTGTGGCATACTTGGCTGAAAATACTCCAGAATACCATACTTATGATTCAATCATGATTTTAGAGTCCTTCTCACGAAATCGAATTTTATTTATAATCTTTTATTAATCTTTTGTTGGAATTCGAGGGATTTTTTCGAAAATCCTCAAAGAATTTGAAATTGAAATAGCAAAGAGCATGTGCTCTATAAAAGTGTTTTCCGAACCTATGACGAATTTAAAAAAAATTTGTTTTTATCACGGTTTCGCCAAAAACCAACATACTAAATCGTCCGACCTAAACCCAAAATCACCGGTGAGATCAAAATTCAAAAATATAAAATTTGAGTATTCACCAGTTTCATTGATATGAATAAAATTTATTAAAAAAAGTCACCCAGGTAGCTTTTTCATTCTTTGCCCACATGCCATTTTTTAACGGAGCAAAATATTTCCAAACGGATTTCTGGACCCAACAGCCAAGAAAAAACTCACGAACCAAATTTTTTTATTTTTAACCGGAAATCAACCGGTAATAATTTTAAATGTTGATTCTGAGAATACCACACATATCTGAAATTCAATATTTTGGCATCTAGTGCAACTTTTTGCCGATTTTTTTGTAATTTGACACCCCTCAAGGAGTTGAATAACAATTTGGTCATCTTTTAAGTCAGATGACCTGATATTATCTACCTGTAGTTCTTCAAGAGAAAATGTTTGGAAATAATATTGGTGTCATATGACACATTTAAAAGGGTCAAATAACAGTATTTTTTTCATAAAAATTTTGGGGGTGTCAAATTACAAAAAAATTTCTGAAGAAATGTTGTACCGGATGCTAAAAATTGGCTCTATGATATGTGTGGTGTACTTAGAACCGACATTTTAAATGTTTACCGATCAATTTCTGGAACTACTAAACATACGGTAAAAAAATAATGATTGAGCTTTTTCTTGGGTGTAGGATCCGTTTGGAAATTTCTTTCTCCGTTAAAAGATTGCATGGGGACAAAGGGAAGTAAGGTAAAACAAAGCTAAATTATTTACCTGGATCGTTTGGTGGTTTCTCTGGATTTTGATCTCTTCTTAGTGTCCCTGGATCTGGATCTTCTTTTTGTTTCTTTTCTGTCCCTAGATCTCCTTTTAGTATTTTCTCTAGATTTACTTCTCCTTTTCGTATCTTTTCTAGTCTTACTTTTATCTCTACTTCGACTTCGTTTTCGATCCTTCTTCTTTTTCCTATCGCGAGATCGGGACCGGGATCGTCCCATATTATCTAAAAATATTTATGTTTGACAAATGCATTAAAGGCTGACAAGTAATTCGCAAAATTTTAAGATTAAAAAAATTTATATTTTATTGTCAAATTTCATCAAAAAAAACACCTGATAGACTCAGGGTGTGCACCGGGAACACCGATCGTCATACTAAACATCGTCTTAAAATAAGGTAGGCATCTCGGTTTTTGATTTCCAAATTTTTATTGCTGATTTTAAATATTTTTTTTTCGAGAAACCGATAATTTTCGGAAATCGAAAAAACAGCCCTACAGCTAGACCTTTTATAGAAGAGTGTATTTAAACCGACGGGTTTTAAGCGTGGATTGAGGTCAAAAAATCCTGCTAGATTGCATTTAAAGATGAAGTTTTGGGATGGAAACTGTCCGCCACGTTTTAACGGATAATTTGAATGGTCCAAATGCCCGTTTAAACACACGCTTGCAGGACTTTTTAACCAAACTCCACTCTTAAAACCTGTCCGTTTAAATACACTCTACTGTAGTTGTTAACAATGTTGTTACATATGTGAAATTGCCACTTTGAGAATGGCCCGGTTTGCACCCTAAATATATTGCATTTCTTATTTTTTTAAGATATAAATTATATGACACCAAAATACTCATTCTACTTTTTTTTGAAAAATTTATTGTTTGGTGTCAAATTAATTATTTAATGTAATTTGACACCAAACAATAAATTTTTCAAAAAAAAGTAAAATCAGTATTTTGGTGTCAAATTTTCTTATATCCGATTTTTTTCGGAATTAATTCCCCTTCAAGATGAAATTTGACACCAAAAAATGAATTCTAGCCATTATCTTTCTTGAATTACTTTTGACCATAGATGGCAGTTTTAAGTCTGTAGTGTCAAAATATGAACTATCAGTGACATTTAAAAGTTTTTTTGTTGTTTTCAATTGGTCCTAAATTTCGGCCTAGTAACCACGTCCATATCCCCGGCCACCAGGAGCACCCATTGGCGGTCTCATCTGTGCTCCCATCGGACCTCCGATTCCAGACACCGGTCCAGACAGACCAGTTGGAGCACCAGGACCACCCATTCCACGACCAGCAGCACGAGCTACTCCAGGGCCACCTCGTCCCACGCCAGAAGGCATATTTGGAACACGGGCAGTAGCCGCTTCCTGAAATATTATGCTCAAACTATTGCCAGTTGATTGCAACCACGCCAAAATCAAAAATTTTCACATGGAAGAATTTTTTTTATGAAATAAATTTAACAAATCGAATTCGGTGGTTGCGAAAAATTAAATTCAAATTTTTTTTTATGTGACTAAGGGACGTATGATTTAATCATAGCCTATAGTAAGTTTATTGCTTAAGAAGACTTGGTTTGGACAATAGTAGGATGAAATGAATTTAACAAATCGAATTCGGTGATTGCGAAAAATTGAATTCAAAAATTAATTTTTTTTTAGATACAGCTCTAAATTAAAAAAAATTGTCCACAAGTTTTCTCAAGAAATATTTTTTATTTAATGAATTTAACAAATCGAATTCGGTGGTTGCGAAAAATTTAATTAAAAAATCAATAATTTTTAGATACATCTCTAAATTTGAAAATAATTGTTGACAAGTTTTCTAAAGAAAATTGTTGTTGCGATTTTTTACCTGTGGTGGTGGGCCATCTACTGACAAGGACACTAGATGTTCTCCCCGCAGCAGTACCAGCCCGAGAGTCCGTTTCTCTTCTCGTACAGTTGTTTCTCCTAAAACAAAAATTAATCAAAATTCGAAGTGAAAATTAATTTTACCTTTTTTGGGTTTTATTCTCCGAAATTCGTCACAGTCGACCAAGATCAGATTCATGTGTTTGTCGAAAGCTATAAATACAAGTTTTAATTTTGCGCTTATTTATACTTGACTTGCCTGTCCGTTTAAAAATATTCGGCATCTACATTTTTGTGCTCAGAAAATATCCTTTTTTTTTTATTTAACTTTCTATAAAAAAGTATTCATAATGAAAGTATTCAAATGAAAATGATTTAAAACGTTAATTTTCAAAATATTTTAAAACTTTTAAACTGTAAAAAAATGAAATTTTACGTAAAATAAAAAGTTTAGATGATATAAAGATCAAATACTTTTCTATGAATTTTTTAAAATTTTATTTTTCAGTTTCAAAAACCAGTTTAAGGAAGTACTGGTCGCATTTTAAGGCCAAAAACAGGGTTTTAGCGTCGCCTCAATGAAGTACTAGAAAACAGCACGAACATAAGTATTTCAGTTTAGGGATAATTGAAGATTAATCTTGCTTTCACAAACAAATCGAAGGCCTCTGATTGGCCGACCAATCAGGAACGACCTTTCAAAAATGGCACTATTTTCACTTCAAGCCTACTCCTCCCTGAGTTTTGAGATAAGGAATACTTTTATAGCTTTTATTGACCACAGAGAACGTGGGCAGAACCCCAAGTTCAGTTTTACTCAAAAAATTTCATCCGGCGCTTAAATGAGCAAAAAACTGTTTTTGGCCTTATTTTGAGTGCCTCGGGGAAAAATACTACTCCTCCCTGGTTTTGACGGAGAAACCTGAAACTGGTATGTATTACGATCCTTAAGGATACGCCGCAAAACCCAAG
>SCLH01002038.1:61709-82106 GCA_004367855.1 Oikopleura vanhoeffeni | reverse complement strand
TTCAACTTAACCCCCACCTGCACGAGCGTGTTTCAGAACACAGAGACCAAAAATATTTTGGGGAAGTGTCATTTTGGCCGGCGGAATATCGGAACAGACTCCCGATAGTTCCCCTTATTTTTAATTTCAAGAATTTTGGTGAGTTCTAGAAATTTCTCATCAGACCGCAAATGCATTATTTGGATGCAATTTTTTGTTTAATGCAGTTAAAACAGTACTGGAACAAGATAAAACTGTTGATAAACATTTATTTGCTGTCGGGGGGTAATCGCCACCGAAAAAGACGATTCCGAGCAAAAACAAATTTTTTTTTGGGCCATCTAGTGGTCAGAAAGTGAGTTTCAAAAACCTTCATTTTTAGCACTAATTTCGTTTTTGAGCATAATCAGCTCAATTTTTTAGTTTTCTTGTGGCAAGGATCGTACTCACATAAAAATTTGCTATTTTCTGAAAATTTTTTTTTGAAAAATAAAATGTTCGAAAAAATTTTGGTCATTTTGACAAAAAAATGCGTAGGCGTAACACTTTGTAAGATGAAAATCATTTTAATTTAATCATTTTAATTTAAAACTTATAATTTTGACTGCTGCGCACCCTATCTATGTCACATAGTCTATGTGTGTGTTCTGAAACACTCTTGTGCAGGTGGAGGGGTAGGACATCTCGTGCAGGTGGGGGTTAACGTACTGTTGGCATCGAAACATTTTTTGAAGTACAAAAAAAAATCTTCAACTCATGGCCGCCTAACCTGTAAATTGAAAAAGAATCGACCCTGTCAAAATGATACTTGCTTTGAGGTGTCACATGACAAATTTCTACAGTAGAGTGTTTTTAAACGGACAGTTTGGTCGAACGAGTTTGGGTCAAAAAATCTTGCTAGTGTGCATTTAAAGAGACATTTTTGAGATGCAAACTGTCCGTAACGTTTAACGGGTATTTTGAATGATCAATCTGCCCGTTTAACGCACGCTAACAAGACTTTTGAACCCAAACTCATTCTATCAACCTGTCCGTTTAAACGCAGTCTACTGTATCATTTTTAACTTTAATACTTCTCTAGAAAAATAATTTTGATATGAGAGTCCTTACTCCCTGAAGTGCAAAAAATTGACCAAAATTTATGTTTACAAATTTTGAACATGATCCGGCGAAAGCATGATAAAAACAAAAGGCTTCTCAATCAAAAAGTTACTGTGGTTTGCGTCTATAAGGACAGCTGAGATTTTGCCACATTAACTCGACAATGTTTTTAAATTAACGTTATTTGTAAAAAATATCTCAAATTTCCAATATCAAGAGCTCATATTTGCATCTGTACGGTTTCATTTCACGTTTTTTTTCTCTTTTCAGGATTTAAAAAATGCTTTAAATAAATAGCTAAAAAATTTTGAAAAAAATAATGAGAGAAGCCTACCGGTCATTTTATCCCATATTCATTTCTAAAATATTTGAATTTTTTTTGAAAGATTAACAAAATATTGTCAAAACCTCAGGTTCTACACTGTAGAATATGTTGTTTGAGGGTTTTTGAGGCACAAACTATATAAATAATATGTACAATATGTATAATATTTGGTATTTAAAATACAGTGAAGTGTCTTTAGTAGGACGCGTTCTAAGGATTTTAAAAATACTGTCATGCAAAAAGTTGTTTACTATTCCCTGAAAATACGCCATGGTACGATACATATCCATTATTATCCCCGGGTAACACTAAAAACTTATTTCCCTGTTAAAAGAATAGGGAATAAGTTTTTAGTGTTACCCCGGGATAATAATGGATATGTATCATAACAAGGCATATTTTTAAAGTATAGTTAAGTACTTTTCATGGGACAGTACTTTCAAAATCCTTAGGATGCGTTCTACTAAAGACACTCTACTGTAGTATTTTTACAACGTTTTGAATATTATTATAAACCTTATGAAAATATCATTTTTAGTAGCAAATATCATAAAGTTTTTGCAATAAAGGTGTTTTTAAACAAATTCATGTATTCTTACCTACACGCCTACGCGTTTTTTGAACAGTCCATAACATTAATTTAATAATTATCATATGTGTTTTTATCACATAAAACAGTCTCGAATATGTTGAGCAAGTGGCTCAGACATCCGAAATGGCAGGATAAAATATTTTTTTAACAATGAGGTTAATTGCTATTACTTGCGACGACAACCCCCTTAAAATGATTTTGAAGAAGTGATGGTTTAATACAGTTTTTAAAGTATACTCCTTTCTATATGTTTGATATAAAAAGTGGGTTTTGGATATTTTGAACCAGAATATTTTGAGTAAGAATTTTTATTTGTGACTCTTTCCAATATTTTGTCTTCTCGTTTATCTCGATTAGTTTTTGACGCTTCTGGAAGTTTTAATCGTTCTCGGATAGTAGCCGCAATTGACTGTTGGTGATCCTTAATACAAAATTTAGTTTTCTCATTTCATATCTTAAGGGGGTGGCATCGACTCGGAAGACTGGAGTCAATTTAACTTACGAAAATAATAAGTTTCTTTTATTTTTTGTGCTTATTATCGTTAGCTCAACCAGAATAAATGTGTTTTCGCTCATTACAATCATTTTTTATCAATTTTGGGAAATATTTGAGTTCGAAATTTTATTTTTGAATTCGTAAAAAAAACGCGATTGAAGGTCAATTTGTATTCCTAAAAAGCTGTTTTTCTCTATTTTTGACCATTTTTCATATAAAGAAAAAATTTAATGTGCGGGATAATTCACCCACTTTTTAGCGTATGACACCCGAAAATGTCTAAAGTTTATTAATATCGTCTTAAAACAAATTTCGAACATCGGGTTTAGTTGGAAAAGGAGTTCCAATGAAAAGTAGTTTTTCATAATTTTACAGTTACTTAAGTTATGTTAAGAAATTAAAAATATAAACGGTTGCAAGAATAAACACTTTATTTGAAGATAAAAAATTAATTTTAACATTTTTTTCTTTCATACAGAGGGGGGGGGAATATCGCCGAAGGTTTTTGCCTAAAAATTTCGGCGATATTGTGCACCCCTTTTGTACTGAGGGCCTATATCACGGGAATTTTTTGGCCAAAAAATTTCGACGATATTGCCCCCCCCTGTATATCCCTCTGAAAAAATGTACCAACCTGCCACATCGATGACACCCCCTTAAACCACCGCTGCATAAATAGGGTTAGTTTATGAACAAATTAATGAATAAGTAAAAATATTAAAACAAAATGAAAAACCGTCCGCTTAGACGCACGAAAATTTTCTAATTAAAAAATGCGTAGGTTTTCGCCCAAAAGACACTAGAAAGTCCGCTTAGAAAATTTTGGCGGTATTTATCTAGAACATGTTTGATTTTCACAAGGTAATTTCATCCCGGTGAATAAATAATGGTGTCCTTCTATTTTTTTGAAGAGTAATTTACCTTGATGAGATCGAAACTTGTACATACGATCGTTATTAAAATTTTCGGCCCTTATATCGAAAATGATGCCTAGGTGGCCCTTTTTATCAGGCGACATAACTTTAAGCTAGTGTCCAATCACATTACTAGATTGTCGACTTAATTCAAGAATCCCGCGATTTCATTGGTCACTTTCTCAAAGTTATGACGCATGATAAAAAAGGCCACCTAGGCATCATTTTCGATATAACTTTCCAAGCTCCGTTCCACTACAGAGCCGTTTTTTCGATTTTCAGCAGTAATTTTTGTTAGAACGGAAATTTATTGGTTAAAAACATGAAAAATTAAATGTACAGGTTTTGATATCGCCGAAGTAAATTACTCTTTAAAAATACAACCACATCATTGGTCTGATTTTTTTTAGATGAGTCACATCAAATTGATAGTTCGGTACTGGTGCATACGATTTTTCTGAAATTTTGAGCCATAATGTAACTTTTAAAGCCACGTGTCACTGCAGAGCCAGTTTTTTTCGATTTCCGATTTTTTACCAGTAATTTTCGATGTTTTTCTCTGGCGAAAAACCGATAATTTTTGGCAAATGTCCGGTAGAAACCGGAAGTCGAATAAACGGCTCTGCAGTGTCACGTAGACGGGAAAGTTATATAATGACCCAAAATTTCAAAAAGTTCGTATGTGACACTTCCGAGCTATCTAACCGTTTTATATGACCCATCTAAAAAAATCAGACCATTATTATCTCCGGGTCACTTTAAAAACTTATTCCCTATTCTTTTAACAGGCAAATAAGTTTTTAAAGTGACCCGGGGATAATAATGGATATATAATATNATTTTATTTTACTAAATCTAGTTAATCTACTATTTCATTGAAACGATTGCTCTCTTCTGTAAACCAATGCTGACATATGGATAATGATGCCTGTCGATAGAAAAATACTCATTTTTCAGATGAACATTTAATCAACCTACTGTAGATCAATAATCAGTGTTTTTAAATTATTTTTTTGAATAGATCTTTTCCATGTGATACCACTCCGAAAGTAGCTTTTCTCATGGATAGCATACGACGGCCGATTATTGACAATGGCCGAAATAAAGAAGGACATCCGCCCTGAAAGACAACGGCCTAAAAGGCGGGAATCGGCCCAAAAAGGCAAAAACTAGAAAAATACGCAAGAAACCGAAGCGTAATCTAATTCTCTATCTCAAATACCACCTTTTTGTTAGAGTGAAGAGCTTTAAATATGACGCGAACAGGCTTCAGCTTTTACGCCACTGTTTTAAAATATACTATAAAATTAAAATTTTACCGGTTTTGTAGTTTAAAACCATTTCATACGAGAAAAACGGTGAAATTTAAATTTTTATAATTTATTTGTAGAAAAATTGGAGGTGGTATAAATTGATCAAAAATCTTAATGGACCAAAAAAGTTTGATTTGTCAAAAAAAATTATATTAGTTGATCAAAAAACTAGAGTCCTGAAACCTTCTTTGAGAAGTGAGTGCCTCGGCTAAATCTCGTGCGGGGGCAGGTATTGTATCAACAAGGGCAAAACATTAAACTGGGTCCAAATGATGGCGCGCACCAAGGCAAGAAACCCCTGATTTGTACTGTACAATGCTAATTCTGCGGAGTGCGCCAGATAATGACTCATCGCCCGGCGCTCACAGTAGATGTCCTCTAAGTGAGGACCTCCGATTTCATCTGTTCGTCCTAACGCGCGGGGGCTAACTTCCGGAAAAAAAGTGGTCAGGTCCCGTCTAGCTAGAAAAACTTATCTGTAGTTGTATTTAATACAAAAAAAAATTTACTGAACCACACAGAACACATCCACAATCACAGCGTATGAAATTCGAAACTATATATTTTTTCATCGAAAACAATTAATTTGATCAATTTATTGATGACTAACTTTTTTGATCATTTTTTGATGATAAAATTTTTGTCAATTAATCAGAAAAACTTTTTGTCAATTTTTGAATAATTTTGTTCAATTTTTTTATTGAGATAAACTTTTTCTGATCATTTTTTATTGATGAATAAAACTTTTTTGATCAATTTTTTATTGATGAATAACTTTTGTCAATTTTTTTTGATGCACACTTGTCATTTTTTTTATTGATGATAAAACTTTTTTTGAATCAATTAATACCACCGCAGAAAATACCCGCGCCGCTCAAAGTTTGAAGCTCGTATCGCGGTCCTTTTGTAAGCCTTCTACTGTAGCACCAAAATGATCACCAAAAGGTTTTAAAATTGCCACCTACACTTACAGAATTCAAAATGCCAATATTGGTACTAGAGCTGTCTGGTAGATTCTGATGTGATTCTGAGAAAATGTCATTACCTGATAGCTGAAGTTCTCTTGTTGAAGTCATTCAAATAGTTCGCTTTCACGCTACAAATGATTTCTCTTGACCATCGCGAACCACTCTGCATCAGCTCGGTCGAGTCCCTCCAGCACCGCCACCTTGCGAATCTCATTTCTGATACAATGATTAACCCACGCAAATTGGGCAGCATCTTGTTACATAAATAAGTAGCTCGCTTTTTGAGAAATATGAATTTGTGAGATCGAACTGAATTCATAACGATCATTTAAAATTTTTTGACCATTATAAAATTGTCAGGGCTACGTGCCGCTGCAACGAGTTCGTTTTATTCGATATACGAGGCCTCCTTGGCCAATATTAGCTAGTTTTTTAGCCGAAATGTTTCAATAATTCGCTCTCGGAAACGACTTATACCGATTGGTTCTTAGATATCTCAAAATGAGCACAATATATCTAGTGAAAAATAAATTGGTCCGAAATCGGACGCATTTTTATTCTGAGTTTACTAATTGTTTAAGTTATCAAGTTGTTTGTTTAAAAAATTGAAATCATGGTCTGAATTCGGATAATTTTTTTTTAAGAAATAGTCCGAAATTGCGAAAAATTTTTATTTACCAAAAAGTATGATTGTTTTTTTCCAATTACAGGGGGGCCGATATCGCCGAAAAAACCTACGCTATTTCACGATTTTTAGCTAATATTTTCGGCGATTTGCCCCCTGTAGAAAGAAGGAGATAATAACAGAAAGGTTCGATCGATTGATCTTTCTTACATTATCTCCTCTTCAATTGGGTCTCTGGGAAGAAAAAAATTCAATATATTTTTAAGAATGATGATTTTAATTCATAATTTAGGTGCCCCCCCCCCTGCAAACGGGGAGGGCACCTGCCCCTTTTAAATTCGTCAAATATGAAAATTTTCCCAACCGGTTAAATATGACAATTGTTGTTCAATTTTTTCGGTCCTGTAATTTGTTCATAGATTTTTTTTAACATTTATAGGGTGAAGTGGCGTCATTTAAATATACTTTGCCTGTCATATTCATATTATATCAATTATGGGCCCGCGGTCACTTTTCACTTTCCAAATTGTTTAATTTAATTTGGGGGTATCGTTAGAACGCCTTTTCGGACAACGCCTTGTTCGGACACGGCCTTTTGTGGGACAACGGCCCCCTTATCGTACAACGGCCTTGTCGGACAACGGCCTTGCCGTACAACGGCCCCCGTCGACAACGGCCTTGTCGTACACGGCCCCCTCGGACAACGCCTTGCCGTACAACGGCCTTGATAGAGGCCGTTGTACGACAAGGCCGTTGTCCGAGGGGGGCCGTTTACGACAAGCCGTGTCCGAGGCCGTTTACGACAAGCCGTTGTCCGAAACGGGGGCCGTTACGCAAGCGTTGCTACATAAGGCGCGTTTACGATAAGCGCCGTTGTCCCCAAAGAAGGCCGTTGTACGAAGTTGGCCGTTGTACAGATAAAGCCTTTGTACGAATTGGGCCGTTGTACTATAAAGCCGTGTACGAATTGGCCGTTGTACGATAAAGGCCGTTCGTACGCATAAAGGCCTCTGTCCAAAAGCCGTTGTACGGGCCGGTTGTCCGAAAAAAGGCCGTTGTCCGAAAAAGGCCGTTCTACATACCCCCTTTAATTTGCGTTTGAAACGACTTAACGATGAGTTCTTGGATAGCTCAAACTGAGCACAAAATTGAAGAAAAATACAATTGAAGCAAAATAGTTCGATCAGCCATTGTTTCAAATTTTTAACTAAAACTTACAATTAAACTATTTCAGTAATCTCGGAAGAAATCAAAGCATGGTCCGATTCTGACCAAATTACTATTGTATATTCAAAACGACATTGTATTAAAGATTATTTAATTGACTATTAGTACAATTAAACTTATTTCAGTATCTCGATAAAATCCTTCAACATGGTCCGATTCTGACCTTTTACTTTTTATTGTATTATTCACTTAGAATTTGTGCTCAGTTTGAGCTATCAAAAACTAAATGGAGTCGTTTTCAAAAGCCGAGAGTTACTATAGAAAATTTTGGCCTGAAAAAGTAGAACCGCAGGGCCCATAATAGATATAATATATATGATGATATATTATAGTTGCATATATATTAATCTACCAAATTCTACTTGATTGTTTTCTAATTCCATTTGTCGAACTGCACTTCCTCCAATTGACGTTTGCACTGGTTGAGCCTTCAACTGGCTGCGAGGCGAGTTAACTAAACATTTTATATAAAACGATTTCTGTACAGTGAAGTCCATTTATCAGGACCGTCCTATCAATTAATTAAAATACTGCCCAGCGAAAAGTACTAGACTGTATCATAAAATGATTGCCATAGTACAGTCTAGTCTTTTCGCAAGCACAGTACTTTTAATAGTGATAGGACGCGTCCTGATAAACGACTTCACTGTAAAATGATGGCTGAATGAACCTGGATTTTGGTTTACCTGTTCTGCTTTCATGAATTTCATCATCTGGGTCTGATACGCCTTTCATTTATCGTTGACTGCCAAGTTAAAGGTTCTCACCACTTTCACCCGATTTGTCCTACAAATAAAATAATAATTAGAATATAGGGAAACGCGGGATTTTTTTCAGCGAAACGGTTTTTGTGATTTAGTTCACGAGTTTTGATGATGACCCTGATTTTCAAAATGTCCATAAGATAGTGAAAGTTGCGTTACGTGACAAGAGATGGCATTTTTGGCGAATCGGATATCCGGGATACCAAGCAAAAACCCGCATTGATATGATATGGACTATCTTTTTTGACCATGCTGCTTAGAATTTTTGAGGCAAATTTTTTTTTGTAATATGAACCCCAAAAGGTCAAATTTCTAAATTACTTCGCATAGGTCCATATTACAACTGCATATGAAAGGCAATTCACTCGATTCCAAATTTTACAAATTTTTATTTTGTTTATTCATGAAAAACTCGTCCAACAAAATCACAAAAACTGTTTCGCTGAAAAAACTGATTTCCAAAATTGAATTCAGCAAAAATTCCGATAAAAGATAGTTTTCATAAATTATTGAATGAAGTTTCTCTTTTATCTGCTCTCTAGCTCCAAAATTGTATTTCAAAAAAAAACTCCGATACAAAATTCCAGTTATACTCGAATATTACTTACTCGACGTTAACTGGGCGACTCGCGTGAGATTAATATCTTAATATTTTTTTCGATATTTTTGATTTGTCGGTTTTGGATTCTAATGAATTTTCTAGGAGTATATTTGGCAGGGCACTCATGCCCATCGAATGCGGTTCTTCCTCGCTTCCAACTTGGAGATCGTATCTCTTTCTCGAAATCTCGTCAAAGGATCGCGGACGAGGAACTCTTTCTCGAAATTTGAACCGGGCGTCATGTTCGACGGGGCGAATTTGAACCGAGTTCCGGACTTTTTCGACTGTCGGTATAACCACCGAAGTCCATCGGTTACCATTTTTGCAGGTAAGATTGGCACTGTTAAGTTAAGGGGGAGTAGTAGGCGGGATTTTGAAACGAACACTTTTGCCACTGCCATTACTTTCTATCGGACATTTTTGCCACTGCCATTACTGTTCTGACCAACGGGGGGGACATTTTTGTCGCTACTTTCAGAAGCGCTTTCGCTATCAAGGGTGATTCAACTCGTGGTATAATTTTTGAATTTGGCGTCAAACTTTTCGCACTTTTGGCTTGGGTGGGATCCAATCCGAGTTTTTTCGATTCGCCCGTTGAACTTACCGTCTGAGAAAACAGAGCTCGATTTTCGCTATTGCCGAGTTTTTAGAGTGAATCAGCTGACTTCCCGGTCCGATTTTTCACTTCCGGTGTGACTCTCGCCCACTGTATTTGGCTTGAACGGACCGCCTGAAGATGGTTCAAGCTATTGACTTCCGTTCACGGACTCACCGCTTCTACCAAGATTGTTCTGGGGTGGGGACAAACAAAGGTTCACCCAAACGCTTTCACCTGGCATACTTTAAAAAACATAAAAAAAATAGATTTCTTAGTAATCGAAACCATATCATTACTGCGTCTCTGGTCATGATTAGCACTTTTCAGCCAAAATTTGTAAAAAATGCGGCCTCTCAAAAACGACTTATTCGATTTGCGTTCTGAGATAACTCAAACTAAGCAACAAATATTCAGAGAAAAATAATTTTCAAAAATAGTCCGAATCAGACCATTGTTTCAAAAACGAAATCAAAAAATTTTCAGTATCTCAAAAAAAATTAGAAAACAAAGATCCGCATAATACTTATCATTTTACGTCTTATTACTTAGATAATTTTGCTCAGTTTAGTATTAAAAAATTAATCGGATGAGTCCGTTTCAAATATGTATAAGAAATTTGTCCAAAAAAGTGCTAGAAATTGACCAGAGGACCCGTAATAGATAAGCAAAAATCCGGATTTGATTTTTTTTATAAAAGGAAATAGAGAAACACATTTTTTCTTTGAAAGATGGGCTATTACAATGGGCTATTACTCATGGCTATTAGCATGAAACCTATCTAAGATAGGCTATCTTCAAAACCAAACCCTCAGCATGATCTTAAGTTTCGAGTTAACGTTCTTCAAAAAAATAATTCGACCATGATTTTTTTTGGCACCTGGTGTCACAATTTAGGATTGAAAAACAGCTTTTTAGCCAACTATTTAGGTATATTCTGAAGTATACCTAAAAATGGTAAAAAAGCTGTTTTTTCATATAAATAATATTCTATTTTTTTTGAAATATAATGATGGCGTCAGAAAACGTTAGCTTTATATTCACAAAAAAAAAATTTTGTCATTTGAAGGACTTCCGATGAAAAATGCGTAGGCGAAACCGCTTAAAAATGCAAATTGATATGTTTGTCTTACATTTTTAACGCGTACCTACGTTCAAATTGTTTACGGGCTATCTTATGGGAAAGTTTACGTTTGCGAAATAATGCATGCGAACCTTTGCGTACTTACCGCATTTTTAATTTAAAAGGCCATTTTGGTGGAAAATCTTAAAAAAATTTCGTATTAGTCCACTTACTTTCATATTCTAATATAATTGTTAGTTTAAAAACTCGATTTTACTCCTTGGCGGATGAGTCATACCGTATGACCCAAAGGATATACTTAAAGGCTTAAATATACCAATAAGTGGAAACGTCCCAAACCTTACGTTCCCAAAAAATTTTGAAAAAAAATCTCGAAAATTTTTGAGATTCCCAAAGTAAAATTTTTTTTCAAATTTTTGTTTAGAAACGAAAGAAAATTTTTAGACGTGCTTTCTTAAAATTTTATATATATAAAATTTCTGAAGAAAACGTCTAAAAAATTTTCATTTATCTAACCAAGTTTAAAAAAACAATTTATTGGAAAAATCTCAAAAATTCAGGAGCTGTAGCTCCTGTTTTTGGCTCGATCTTGTTACACTCTTGTACAGAAATCACTTTTCGAGTACTTTACTGTAGCAGAATAATATTTATGGAAAATTATGTTTCGACGTTTGTAAAGTCAAGCCTGAAACTTCCCAAATCAAAAATTGCAAAGATAATTAAAAGTGAAAAATTTAGCTGAAATATGACACTTTGGGTCAGAAATGCAACCCTAGCTGGAACATTTGTGTTTTCTATGATTTGATCGACAAACGTTTTGCTTTGGGTCGTGAAGCGGCGTCAGTGCCGCTTATCCTCGAAATGGTCGGCTAGAGGCGCCACAAAGTGACAACTATCATGCATTTTGACTTTTGAAATTTCCATTCACCAAAATTGGAGAACATTTGCAACATTTGAAACACTTTCGATGAAACCAAAGACCGTCCGTCCGATCTCTCACCATAAATAAACATCTAGCAAAAATACAAATGTAAGATGGCTGTTAGACGTTTTCTCCCTTTTTCACGAAAAAATTAAGGTACAGCATAGTGCATTTAGAAGAACGACCTAATAGACATGTTTGAGTTAAAAAGTCCTGCTTAGCGCAGTTTAAACCGGCAATTGCCAATTCAAATTGTCGCTTGAAACCGTACGGACAGATTGAATACCTAATTGCCGGTTTTAAATGACGCTAGCAGGACTTTTTGACCCCATAACCCGTCCTAATAGGTCGTCCAGTTTAAACGCCACTATGCTGTAGGTGTTCCACAAAATCTAGAGCCGTTGTTGCAGTTTTGAATTTTTATTCTAAAAGTGACAGATACAAAAAAATAAGAATTTATTTACAGTCTGCCATTAATTTTCTCATTTGAGGGATTTTTGCGGGGAAGTTATACAGGTGTATTTTAGATTTTGAGGCGCTTTTGCCGTCTAACTGAGTATTCCTGATTAATATTTGAGAATACATCTTGTATATTTTGGCAGCTCTTCGAATTCAAGCCGTCTTTTTTACAAAATTTTTTTTTTAAAGAAAAAAAAATTTAAATGTTTTTGCTAAGAAATGTTTTTATTAAAAAAAATCTACAACATTAAAATCACTTAAAGAATACCTTTTTTTTTTTAAATTTAATGTGTTTTTTGTGTTTAATTTTTCACGGTAAAAAATGTTTATTAAAAAATTGTACATCGATAAATTCTTAATGAATACCTTACAAAACGGCATCTTAGGTTTCATCCTTCCTTTTATTGTTTTGTCTGCCTTGCATAGATCTTCTGCAGAGTTTCTGCCAATTTGGACAATTTTTCTCGAGTGATCTTTTGGGGCTCTTATTGGATTTTGGATGTTTATGATCCGTTTTGTCCAAAATGAGAGTGGAGCATGTTTATAATTTTCTCTGATTTGTTGTCAAAAAGGCGTGAGAAGAAGCAACATGTCAGGACTTCTTTTGCAAATTCGCGCGCTGTCGCCAGGGGCTGAAGAAAAATGCACAGTGCAGATATTCAAACGCAATTTCAACCTAAATATCCAGGTTTAAATTCGATTAGTCGTTTATGTATTAAATTTAACAGAAATCGAATTTCGGTGGTTGCTTGCAATTGACAATTTTAAAAAAAATAAACTTTCCTTAATTTTTTGGATAAGAAGCTATTATAGATTTCTACGTCAACGTGTGTTTGTTGCAAAAGTAATGGGTGTAGAATTAACAGGGGCAATGCAAATAAACGAATCCACCATATGCATAGTTTAACGTTAAGCAGAATAATAATTTCTAAATGGAAATAAGAATTTAATTTAAATATTTTCAAAAATTTCGAAAATTCATTATTTTTTAGAGAGCCTGGTGCAAAAAATGTGGTCACCTTCGAGAAAATGTAAAAAAAACCGCCTATAGCGTTCTCTAATTATCGCTGTTTTAAGATTTAACGGTAATGACCGGAGTTTGGGTGAAGACCAACCCCACCCAAGTTTGACCCTGAACAAAAATAATTTGTTGGTTTAGATCTGGTTCTCCCTAGAATCGTACCCAAACCGGGTCACTGACCGCCCAAATTGCCACTAAAGTGAAAAGCCGTCTAGACATTGTACATCCAGTTTTTTTTCAATTGTCACATTTTTTACCTCCGTTGGTAGACAGACAAAATCTAAGCAAAAGATAGAAAATTACTGTCTACCCACCGACGAAAAAAAAATGTGACAATTAAAAAAAATTCAGGCTGTTGTATAAATGTTTTCTCGGTTTTTTTCTGTCAAAAAGTTAGAAAACTGCTTTTGAAGTTTTGGTCAAATTTTCACCAATTCGAAAATTTTAATTCTAACACAAAAATTTTCTTAAATAAGCATTAAACGGCCATATCGATAATATTACCTTAGGTAGGTCTAGACCACTTTTCACTATCTTCTTAACAAGGGAAAAGTTTTAGACCTACCAAATGCATTAATTATCGATATATTAAATCCTGTCTATGCCGTCATCTTATCACTGCGTCACAATATGAGAACAGTGATCAATGAATCACAAGATCTCGTAAAAATTTGACCAAAATTCAAAAACAGTTTTTTAACCTTTTGAGAAAAACTGAGGAAAACATTATACATTACAGCTCGATTTTATTTTAATCTGTCACATTTTTTCGCCGGTGATAGACAGTTAAAATTTCTACTATACTTTGGATTAGATTTTGTCTTGTGCTACCCACAGGAGGAAGAAAATGTGGAATTAAAAAAATCAGTTACTGACTCACTTTATGCCATTTGCGGTCAGTGACCGGTTGATACAATTCTAGGAAACCAATAAAACCAAAAAATCTATGTTTGTTCAGGAAGTTCAGCGGTCAAACTTGCGGGTTGGTTGTTCAACCCAAACCACCGGTAATTACGGTTAAATAATTAAAGCAGCGATATTAGAAAACGTTATACCGGTTATTTTCTCGTAGGTGACCACATATTTTTGAAGGTTCTCTAAAAAATAATAATTTTTTTAAAATAATTTTTTTTAAATTAAATATTTTTTTTCCATTTAGAAAAAGATATGATGCTCACTTAAACTTACATATGGTGACGTTTATTGACGTTATCGTTAATTTCTCTGACTGCAAACTTTTGCAACAAAACACGCTTGACGTAGAAATCTAATTTAATAGCTTTTTTATCAAAAAATTTAATGAAGTTTATTTTTTCTAAAATTTTTCAAATTGCGAAGCAGTTGCAACCACCGAATTTCCGATTTTTAAGTTCAGAATTTCGATATAAGCACCTGTCGATAGCACCGAATTAAAACTTGGAGCAATATTTTTGGGGTGAAACTTCAATTCGTTATTTAAATACCTTTTGCGTAGAGTTGTTTTGAGAGTTTTTCTCGTGTCTAACTATCAATCTGGTCTCCAGTGTCCTATAAGGTCAGAATAATGTTCCGTGTTTTCCAGGGTAAATCCATGATTTTAGTATAATTTCTTATCGCAGTATTGTTCCTGAGCCAGACAGATTAATGATTCTTGATCCTTCTGTATTTCGCGATGTTTTTGCACCGCAGTTGCCAGTTGGGGCGCTAAAGACTTCGCTTTCCGTTTTGTCTTCTTCAACATATTAACATTTTCTTGATTTTGTAGGGTGCGTGTAGTTAGGATAAATATCGGTCTTAGGGTCGATTGTGTACTCTAAGAACTTTTTGTTTAAACCGGTCGATTCAGTGGCGGTCTAAGTGCTTGAAAATGAGCCCCGTTCCTGCAGGATTCGAAGTCAAAGGCCCTTTTCGCAGGACACATTTCACGAAATGTCCAACAGGCGTCTAATTACACCGAGAAAACCTAGGAAAATTCAATTATAAAATATTTTTCTGTTTAAAAATACGGCTCAAATGGTCGACTTTACAAAACCTTTTTTTTTACTTATTTGAAACAGTTTATTACTGTTATAGACCAGATTTGAGTTAAAATCACAGTGATCGATATTTCGGATGCGCAGCGGAAAAATCGATCTTAAAGGAGAAAAATGATAAAAAAAATTCGGATTTTTACGGTAAAAAAAGGTTATTGATGAAGTGGGACGATAAGCTGAGGTTTAACTCAAGGGAAAATTAGTTTTTCTAAGATTTTCGTGTTCTACTGAAAATTGAGACAGTATAAGTACATTTTATACCTTGATAAAAGTTTTTGATCCTCTAGCAAATCAGAATTTTATACAAATTTACGCATTTTTTTTCAAAAAATTTCAAACGTTATATTTGCAATTTTTCTTTATAATATGTTGTGATACGGTCTTTTCATAAAAAAGATCAAGTTTGATTATGATTGAAAATAAATCTAGTGCTGAAATAGAGCTTGGAAACTCACTTTCTGACCACTTAATGGCTTAAGTACTTTCTTGGACGAAATTATTTAAATTAATTTAAGGTAACTTAGTAAACTACGTGGGCGGTTTGAAAACAATTTAGATCAAGTCTAAAATGGCAAAATAAATGCCGACACGTACCCCCTTAATCATTCAACTGATGTTTTTTGGTATTTCTCAAACGTGTTACTCAAGTTTTTCCGATTTTAAGATGATTACGCGAAACTATTTAGGTTCAATGTTTGACATAATCAATTAATGATGAGATTTTTCCTGTTTGCTCACCTTTCCTATGCCTGTTCCTGAGCCAAAAGGGTTGATAGAGAATTCGCCTACAAGAAGGCCAAGAGAATGTTTTGCCAGTATTTAGATTATTCTGACGATTGAGGGCAAACCTAGCGTGATACCCGCGCTATAGTAAAATCAAAATTGAACATCGGATTTCACTCGCTGAATTAATTGGCAAAATCGAGTGGGAGTTTATACTGAGTAGAGAAATATAGCAGCGTCTGAAAGGGCTATTTTTAATTCTTCTCTGGGTTAATGTTTGAGCGCGTCTGGATAGGGTGGAAAATGATTAGAGGAGTGTTATATAAGCTACAAGAAAAGTTCTTATACAGACGGAAATAATTGGCCCTGATTAAAGTTTTTAATATGACACCAAAAAATCTTATTTTCGTCATAGCAGGTTATATTACCCAGAAAATAATTTTTAGAATCGTCATGAATGCCTTTCGTATTATATGTTAATAGAACTCATAGGGAGGTCTTTGTAATTTACCGGTGGGTCATATTTACAAAATTAAACCTGGAAATATCGCTGAAAGTATTTTTGTTTCTTTGGTGCTAAAATGAAACTTCTTTAAGCCTACTGTTCTCAAAAATATCGAGGTTGAGATTAAGAAGCCGAATTGCTTATCGACATTCCGGGGTCAATACATTAATGTACTTAGAAGAAACCGGCAATATTTTTGAAAGTTTACCCTTTTTAAAAGCCACTGCCAAAATATTTTGGAAAATGTCAGTCTTATATCGATTATGATGCCCCGGTACATAATATCTTATTTGCCTGTAAAAAGAATAGGAATAAATATTCATGTTACCCGGGCATCATATCGATATAAAGACTGACATTTTCCAAAATCATTGGTAGTGCTTTTAAAAGCAAACCAGGGCCGAAAATTCCTATAATTTTTAAAGACAATTTATTTTTTTTGACAAGCTTTAAAATTTGCCACCCTGGCCCTGCAGCAGTTTGGAATCGTCAAATTTTGCTCAATACTCCGCGCTTCCATAACGATTTTGTGCGGCAGTCATAACAAAGTAGTGCGTTTCGTCTTTATATAACACAATATTCTCAAGGTCAATTCCGGTGTACTTTGCGAAGTTAGGCGAGAAAATGCTGATTGTAAATTGATGGCCCACCACTAATCTCCTAACGCTTCGCCTCGGCAGGAGAGTTACGATTCGAAATTTACAGAGTAATTCTAAATTGCAAGCCAAGCCCACGGGAATCTGAATTTAACATTTTACAATCCCACTTGTGGCGTCTTGGCCAAAAGCGGACAGAATAGAAAATCATTGTCCGCTAATATCTTATTGGTCAGTGAAATTATAGTTGAGATTCTCGTTTATTTCCGCTTGGGAAACCAAAGACATAATCGAAATATTAATACTCGCTGACATTATTAGCGTTGTTTTTGAAAAATAAAATAATTTTGGGTCATACAGATTAATTGAGTCATACTATAACTTTCCAAAAACCCGGCTCTCTAGTTCACTGCGTTTGGGAAAGCTTAATTATGTAGTTTTGTTACGCTTTTTCTATCCATATCATTTGAATAAGAGAGAACGGCAGTATTTCTGATTCCGCCAGTTGCATCGACAAGTCGAGTCCGCTGTTCATCAATAATGTGAATAATCAATATCTGGTTATCCGACAGTCCATTTACTCGCCTTCCCCGCAATAGTTCTACTCAACGATGGCATTTCACTTGAGTGAACCGAACATCCCAATGAGCCAAAGACCTTAAAACTGTTCAAACTAATCATTCATCTTTTTCAAAAATTCAAAAATCAAATTTTTTAATCAATTTAATATTATACATAATTAAGAAGTGATCAATCAATTAATAATTAATTTTTACATAATATTATTTAATTTTTTTTAAACTTTTTTTAAATTCACACAAATTATTTTGAATGTGGGCACTTGAGCCCACATGTTTTTTTACTTGATGTAATTCATTATTTAAATAAAATTACTATAAATTTTTGTTGAAAAAAAAAATATAAAAACATCGATAAACTAAAAATCATATTTAAACTGTTTTGCTGAAGAAATTATGAATTTTTGATGTTTTTTGAACATTTTTTGAAAATGAATTTTTTTTTTACAGATTTTTTATATTTCAAAAACGCAATTAAAAATTTAATTGTCATTCAATTGTCATTCATATCATGTGTATCATCACAAGAATATCGAAGGTTTTTGAGTGCATTCACTGACTTACAAAATAAATTAAAAAAAATGAAGTTCGAGGATAAAATCTGTATTTGAAAACACACCTTTAAAAGCTAAACGTTTGCAACCTTATCTTATAGCACAGTGATCATCGCTCCCTGAGCAGAATTTTCCATAGATGATTTGGCCCCTAAGGACTTGAAGGTCTGCCATACAAAATGGCCACAAATGCAAAAATATATGCGCGCTGAATCGCCCTGTAATCGACCATACTTCGGCCCCCAAAAGGCCATTTCGTAGCAGTCGAATCCCACAGGCCAGCGCGATAATTAGCACTTTTTGCCTTCTGCAGCCCGACCGCCTCGTATTCATGTCTGAGCGGCTCGACGTGTCGGGAAAAAGACTGAATTTTCTGATTTTTAAAAATTCAGCTTATCAAGCAGTTTAAACTCTTCCAGTTTTTCAGCCCTTCCGCAACTAAAAAAAATATTTGATGTATTTTTCAGAAGATAGATATTTCTCATTTTATGCAAAATATCATTTTACAAACTTAGGTAATTTTTTGGTAGTTGGCCCACGCCTTTCTTATGACGATTATGGGAAAACCATAGAGCCGATATCGAAACCTTCTTTTGCATGCAAACTGACGCCTTTTTTTTAGTAATGCATAATGTTGC
Organism: Oikopleura vanhoeffeni; assembly: GCA_004367855.1. NCBI lineage: Eukaryota > Metazoa > Chordata > Appendicularia > Copelata > Oikopleuridae > Oikopleura > Oikopleura vanhoeffeni. Next base: position 63,514 of record SCLH01002038.1, on the reverse strand, counting down.
ATTGAATAGAATTGAAAAACTACGACATAGGATAAAGTTGTATGATAGCTCATTCGAAGCTAGTGTTCCAGACTAACTATGCCTAAGTCTTTTCCTGTACCATTACCGGTTGCACGGGAAACGCGGATTATTATAGTAGGCATTTCCAGTAAAATTTGAGAAAAAAAATATTAACTTGTTTTTTTCTGCAGGAATTCATTCAAAAATTTAATTTCAAGGCCAGTAAAGTGTAGACAATCATGATATAAAATGAAAAAACATAAAAAATTAACTTTACGGCTAATTTCCAGAAAAAAATTTGTCGGCTCACAGTTTCAAACTAAAAACTCATGGAGAATTTCTCTATTCATCGAACTACCGTTCACCCGTAACCTATTGTCATACGTATTTCAGTATAAAGTTAGGGGGAAAAAATTGAAAACTCGTTTTTTTCGTCCGAGAATTGCATCAAAAATATAGTTTCAAGCAGTTAAATGTGTAGATAATCGTGATATAAGAATGAAAAAAACATTAAAAATTCAACTTTCGGACTGATTTTTAAGAAAAAAAAAAATTTGGCCCATCAGATTCGAAGCTACCAAAAAATTAAAATTCCGGTTATATACGGTGAACCGGATGTCAAATCAACTTAATAAAAATTTCTATATTGAGCATTTTCTAGTGGCGTTGAATGCCCAAAAAAAACGTTCTCGATATCGCCTATGTTTCTCGTAATTTCATGAAAGGGGGGCCCACCTAAAAAAAAGTACCTAAGGCTAAAGATAAATACAGAAAAAGAACGATTAATTTTGACAATAAGTGTATCTTTGAACCTCTAATCGGCGACCACTTCTTCAAATCTTTCCAATAGCCTCTGAAAATGTCTTGACTTGCGACAAAAAGTGTCAAAAACGTCCATCGGGGTGCTCTTTCCCGGTGTAGTGAATCCTCCTTATTCGCCCCCCCCATTTGCGGAGAGTCGTATTTTCCGGGATCACCATGAGGACAAAAAGTACTTCTAGTAGTCCCGCCCGATTCATCTGTCTCATTCTTTTTCTCTAAACTAATCGATTATTCAAATTATTATAAAATAAAAAGAATCAGAAAATTTAAACTTATAAAACCAATGAATAGAAACATTTTCTGGACAATTAGCCCAAAAATTTATTGACTTGCAAATATAATAAACGGCCAAATTTAAAGCTCGTTACTCTGAATGAAAAAAATTTCAAAAAGGTTTTAGGCCGAGAAATTTATTTTTTCGCGTCCAAAGTTTCTAAAAATTTTTATATTTATTTAAAATAAAATCTATTACAACTTTGAAAGCGCCGAAAAAAAATTTTCGGCCTAAAACCATTTTAAATTTTTTTTTTGATTCAGAAGAACGGCTTAATACGGCATCAGACACTTTTACTTTTTTTTAAACTTTGTTCTCCGTTTCATTTCCCGAAAAGCGACAGAATTTTCAGATTTCTTTGATAATCACCAAAATTGGTATTATTAAATACGTTACGTTATGGATTTTTGGAAGTTTTGCGTTACGGTGCGCTAAATCGTATTTATTATAATTTTGATTATTTCTATTCACTAAAAAAAAACGATTTTTGACGATTTAGCGCACCTATGAAGAATTCGAATCAGTCCAATATTTTCAGATTAATTTAGTCTATTAACACTATAATCGACATGAGTATAATTCCGCGATACCTGACTCGCATACAGATAGCAAAATATGATATCTCGAAGTATTTAACTTATTTCCTGTTGTTGATAAGTGACTTTTATACGTAAAAAAAATCTATTTGTATTATATCTACGTATCTCTC
>SCLH01002038.1:38597-54414 GCA_004367855.1 Oikopleura vanhoeffeni | reverse complement strand
ATTCATATCTTTTCTAAGACCAATGATGTTTAATTCATAATTTAGGTGCGCCACGGGAGGGCACCTGCTTAAATCGTCAAATTTGAAATTTTCACCGGTTAAATGACAATTGTTTTCAATTTTTTCGCCCTGTAATTTGTTCTAGATTTTTTTTCACATTATGGTGAAGGGCGTCATTTAAATATTTTGCCAATTCATATTATATCAATTACGGGCCCGCGGTCACTTTTTGCCACTTTTTTTCAGCCAAATTTTTTATTTAATTTGGGGGTATCGTTAGAACGCCTTTTCGGACAACGCCTTGTTCGGACACGGCCTTTTGTGGGACAACGGCCCCCTTATCGTACAACGGCCTTGTCGGACAACGGCCTTGCCGTACAACGGCCCCCGTCGACAACGGCCTTGTCGTACACGGCCCCCTCGGACAACGCCTTGCCGTACAACGGCCTTGATAGAGGCCGTTGTACGACAAGGCCGTTGTCCGAGGGGGGCCGTTTACGACAAGCCGTGTCCGAGGCCGTTTACGACAAGCCGTTGTCCGAAACGGGGGCCGTTACGCAAGCGTTGCTACATAAGGCGCGTTTACGATAAGCGCCGTTGTCCCCAAAGAAGGCCGTTGTACGAAGTTGGCCGTTGTACAGATAAAGCCTTTGTACGAATTGGGCCGTTGTACTATAAAGCCGTGTACGAATTGGCCGTTGTACGATAAAGGCCGTTCGTACGCATAAAGGCCTCTGTCCAAAAGCCGTTGTACGGGCCGGTTGTCCGAAAAAAGGCCGTTGTCCGAAAAAGGCCGTTCTACATACCCCCTTTAATTTGCGTTTGAAACGACTTAACGATGAGTTCTTGGATAGCTCAAACTGAGCACAAAATTGAAGAAAAATACAATTGAAGCAAAATAGTTCGATCAGCCATTGTTTCAAATTTTTAACTAAAACTTACAATTAAACTATTTCAGTAATCTCGGAAGAAATCAAAGCATGGTCCGATTCTGACCAAATTACTATTGTATATTCAAAACGACATTGTATTAAAGATTATTTAATTGACTATTAGTACAATTAAACTTATTTCAGTATCTCGATAAAATCCTTCAACATGGTCCGATTCTGACCTTTTACTTTTTATTGTATTATTCACTTAGAATTTGTGCTCAGTTTGAGCTATCAAAAACTAAATGGAGTCGTTTTCAAAAGCCGAGAGTTACTATAGAAAATTTTGGCCTGAAAAAGTAGAACCGCAGGGCCCATAATAGATATAATATATATGATGATATATTATAGTTGCATATATATTAATCTACCAAATTCTACTTGATTGTTTTCTAATTCCATTTGTCGAACTGCACTTCCTCCAATTGACGTTTGCACTGGTTGAGCCTTCAACTGGCTGCGAGGCGAGTTAACTAAACATTTTATATAAAACGATTTCTGTACAGTGAAGTCCATTTATCAGGACCGTCCTATCAATTAATTAAAATACTGCCCAGCGAAAAGTACTAGACTGTATCATAAAATGATTGCCATAGTACAGTCTAGTCTTTTCGCAAGCACAGTACTTTTAATAGTGATAGGACGCGTCCTGATAAACGACTTCACTGTAAAATGATGGCTGAATGAACCTGGATTTTGGTTTACCTGTTCTGCTTTCATGAATTTCATCATCTGGGTCTGATACGCCTTTCATTTATCGTTGACTGCCAAGTTAAAGGTTCTCACCACTTTCACCCGATTTGTCCTACAAATAAAATAATAATTAGAATATAGGGAAACGCGGGATTTTTTTCAGCGAAACGGTTTTTGTGATTTAGTTCACGAGTTTTGATGATGACCCTGATTTTCAAAATGTCCATAAGATAGTGAAAGTTGCGTTACGTGACAAGAGATGGCATTTTTGGCGAATCGGATATCCGGGATACCAAGCAAAAACCCGCATTGATATGATATGGACTATCTTTTTTGACCATGCTGCTTAGAATTTTTGAGGCAAATTTTTTTTTGTAATATGAACCCCAAAAGGTCAAATTTCTAAATTACTTCGCATAGGTCCATATTACAACTGCATATGAAAGGCAATTCACTCGATTCCAAATTTTACAAATTTTTATTTTGTTTATTCATGAAAAACTCGTCCAACAAAATCACAAAAACTGTTTCGCTGAAAAAACTGATTTCCAAAATTGAATTCAGCAAAAATTCCGATAAAAGATAGTTTTCATAAATTATTGAATGAAGTTTCTCTTTTATCTGCTCTCTAGCTCCAAAATTGTATTTCAAAAAAAAACTCCGATACAAAATTCCAGTTATACTCGAATATTACTTACTCGACGTTAACTGGGCGACTCGCGTGAGATTAATATCTTAATATTTTTTTCGATATTTTTGATTTGTCGGTTTTGGATTCTAATGAATTTTCTAGGAGTATATTTGGCAGGGCACTCATGCCCATCGAATGCGGTTCTTCCTCGCTTCCAACTTGGAGATCGTATCTCTTTCTCGAAATCTCGTCAAAGGATCGCGGACGAGGAACTCTTTCTCGAAATTTGAACCGGGCGTCATGTTCGACGGGGCGAATTTGAACCGAGTTCCGGACTTTTTCGACTGTCGGTATAACCACCGAAGTCCATCGGTTACCATTTTTGCAGGTAAGATTGGCACTGTTAAGTTAAGGGGGAGTAGTAGGCGGGATTTTGAAACGAACACTTTTGCCACTGCCATTACTTTCTATCGGACATTTTTGCCACTGCCATTACTGTTCTGACCAACGGGGGGGACATTTTTGTCGCTACTTTCAGAAGCGCTTTCGCTATCAAGGGTGATTCAACTCGTGGTATAATTTTTGAATTTGGCGTCAAACTTTTCGCACTTTTGGCTTGGGTGGGATCCAATCCGAGTTTTTTCGATTCGCCCGTTGAACTTACCGTCTGAGAAAACAGAGCTCGATTTTCGCTATTGCCGAGTTTTTAGAGTGAATCAGCTGACTTCCCGGTCCGATTTTTCACTTCCGGTGTGACTCTCGCCCACTGTATTTGGCTTGAACGGACCGCCTGAAGATGGTTCAAGCTATTGACTTCCGTTCACGGACTCACCGCTTCTACCAAGATTGTTCTGGGGTGGGGACAAACAAAGGTTCACCCAAACGCTTTCACCTGGCATACTTTAAAAAACATAAAAAAAATAGATTTCTTAGTAATCGAAACCATATCATTACTGCGTCTCTGGTCATGATTAGCACTTTTCAGCAATTTTGTAATAATGGGCTCTAGAAAACGACTATTGCGATTTGGTTCTGGATAACTCAAACTGAGCACAAATATTCATGAAGAAAAATAATTTTCAAAAAAATATCCGAATCAGCCATTGTTTCAACGAATAAATTTTTAACTCAAAAATATAATTAGAAAACTATTAGTATCCTGATATAGATTGAACTGGTCATCATTGCTTAGTACTTTATTATACTTACGTTAAATTGTTGCTCAGTTTTAGTAATCAAAAAGACTTAATCGGATGAGTCGTTTTCAAATGAATGTATAAAAATTTGTCAAAAGTGCTAAAATGACCAGCAGGGCCCGTAATAGATAAGCAAAAATCCGGATTTGATTTTTTTTATAAAAGGAAATAGAGAAACACATTTTTTCTTTGAAAGATGGGCTATTACAATGGGCTATTACTCATGGCTATTAGCATGAAACCTATCTAAGATAGGCTATCTTCAAAACCAAACCCTCAGCATGATCTTAAGTTTCGAGTTAACGTTCTTCAAAAAAATAATTCGACCATGATTTTTTTTGGCACCTGGTGTCACAATTTAGGATTGAAAAACAGCTTTTTAGCCAACTATTTAGGTATATTCTGAAGTATACCTAAAAATGGTAAAAAAGCTGTTTTTTCATATAAATAATATTCTATTTTTTTTGAAATATAATGATGGCGTCAGAAAACGTTAGCTTTATATTCACAAAAAAAAAATTTTGTCATTTGAAGGACTTCCGATGAAAAATGCGTAGGCGAAACCGCTTAAAAATGCAAATTGATATGTTTGTCTTACATTTTTAACGCGTACCTACGTTCAAATTGTTTACGGGCTATCTTATGGGAAAGTTTACGTTTGCGAAATAATGCATGCGAACCTTTGCGTACTTACCGCATTTTTAATTTAAAAGGCCATTTTGGTGGAAAATCTTAAAAAAATTTCGTATTAGTCCACTTACTTTCATATTCTAATATAATTGTTAGTTTAAAAACTCGATTTTACTCCTTGGCGGATGAGTCATACCGTATGACCCAAAGGATATACTTAAAGGCTTAAATATACCAATAAGTGGAAACGTCCCAAACCTTACGTTCCCAAAAAATTTTGAAAAAAAATCTCGAAAATTTTTGAGATTCCCAAAGTAAAATTTTTTTTCAAATTTTTGTTTAGAAACGAAAGAAAATTTTTAGACGTGCTTTCTTAAAATTTTATATATATAAAATTTCTGAAGAAAACGTCTAAAAAATTTTCATTTATCTAACCAAGTTTAAAAAAACAATTTATTGGAAAAATCTCAAAAATTCAGGAGCTGTAGCTCCTGTTTTTGGCTCGATCTTGTTACACTCTTGTACAGAAATCACTTTTCGAGTACTTTACTGTAGCAGAATAATATTTATGGAAAATTATGTTTCGACGTTTGTAAAGTCAAGCCTGAAACTTCCCAAATCAAAAATTGCAAAGATAATTAAAAGTGAAAAATTTAGCTGAAATATGACACTTTGGGTCAGAAATGCAACCCTAGCTGGAACATTTGTGTTTTCTATGATTTGATCGACAAACGTTTTGCTTTGGGTCGTGAAGCGGCGTCAGTGCCGCTTATCCTCGAAATGGTCGGCTAGAGGCGCCACAAAGTGACAACTATCATGCATTTTGACTTTTGAAATTTCCATTCACCAAAATTGGAGAACATTTGCAACATTTGAAACACTTTCGATGAAACCAAAGACCGTCCGTCCGATCTCTCACCATAAATAAACATCTAGCAAAAATACAAATGTAAGATGGCTGTTAGACGTTTTCTCCCTTTTTCACGAAAAAATTAAGGTACAGCATAGTGCATTTAGAAGAACGACCTAATAGACATGTTTGAGTTAAAAAGTCCTGCTTAGCGCAGTTTAAACCGGCAATTGCCAATTCAAATTGTCGCTTGAAACCGTACGGACAGATTGAATACCTAATTGCCGGTTTTAAATGACGCTAGCAGGACTTTTTGACCCCATAACCCGTCCTAATAGGTCGTCCAGTTTAAACGCCACTATGCTGTAGGTGTTCCACAAAATCTAGAGCCGTTGTTGCAGTTTTGAATTTTTATTCTAAAAGTGACAGATACAAAAAAATAAGAATTTATTTACAGTCTGCCATTAATTTTCTCATTTGAGGGATTTTTGCGGGGAAGTTATACAGGTGTATTTTAGATTTTGAGGCGCTTTTGCCGTCTAACTGAGTATTCCTGATTAATATTTGAGAATACATCTTGTATATTTTGGCAGCTCTTCGAATTCAAGCCGTCTTTTTTACAAAATTTTTTTTTTAAAGAAAAAAAAATTTAAATGTTTTTGCTAAGAAATGTTTTTATTAAAAAAAATCTACAACATTAAAATCACTTAAAGAATACCTTTTTTTTTTTAAATTTAATGTGTTTTTTGTGTTTAATTTTTCACGGTAAAAAATGTTTATTAAAAAATTGTACATCGATAAATTCTTAATGAATACCTTACAAAACGGCATCTTAGGTTTCATCCTTCCTTTTATTGTTTTGTCTGCCTTGCATAGATCTTCTGCAGAGTTTCTGCCAATTTGGACAATTTTTCTCGAGTGATCTTTTGGGGCTCTTATTGGATTTTGGATGTTTATGATCCGTTTTGTCCAAAATGAGAGTGGAGCATGTTTATAATTTTCTCTGATTTGTTGTCAAAAAGGCGTGAGAAGAAGCAACATGTCAGGACTTCTTTTGCAAATTCGCGCGCTGTCGCCAGGGGCTGAAGAAAAATGCACAGTGCAGATATTCAAACGCAATTTCAACCTAAATATCCAGGTTTAAATTCGATTAGTCGTTTATGTATTAAATTTAACAGAAATCGAATTTCGGTGGTTGCTTGCAATTGACAATTTTAAAAAAAATAAACTTTCCTTAATTTTTTGGATAAGAAGCTATTATAGATTTCTACGTCAACGTGTGTTTGTTGCAAAAGTAATGGGTGTAGAATTAACAGGGGCAATGCAAATAAACGAATCCACCATATGCATAGTTTAACGTTAAGCAGAATAATAATTTCTAAATGGAAATAAGAATTTAATTTAAATATTTTCAAAAATTTCGAAAATTCATTATTTTTTAGAGAGCCTGGTGCAAAAAATGTGGTCACCTTCGAGAAAATGTAAAAAAAACCGCCTATAGCGTTCTCTAATTATCGCTGTTTTAAGATTTAACGGTAATGACCGGAGTTTGGGTGAAGACCAACCCCACCCAAGTTTGACCCTGAACAAAAATAATTTGTTGGTTTAGATCTGGTTCTCCCTAGAATCGTACCCAAACCGGGTCACTGACCGCCCAAATTGCCACTAAAGTGAAAAGCCGTCTAGACATTGTACATCCAGTTTTTTTTCAATTGTCACATTTTTTACCTCCGTTGGTAGACAGACAAAATCTAAGCAAAAGATAGAAAATTACTGTCTACCCACCGACGAAAAAAAAATGTGACAATTAAAAAAAATTCAGGCTGTTGTATAAATGTTTTCTCGGTTTTTTTCTGTCAAAAAGTTAGAAAACTGCTTTTGAAGTTTTGGTCAAATTTTCACCAATTCGAAAATTTTAATTCTAACACAAAAATTTTCTTAAATAAGCATTAAACGGCCATATCGATAATATTACCTTAGGTAGGTCTAGACCACTTTTCACTATCTTCTTAACAAGGGAAAAGTTTTAGACCTACCAAATGCATTAATTATCGATATATTAAATCCTGTCTATGCCGTCATCTTATCACTGCGTCACAATATGAGAACAGTGATCAATGAATCACAAGATCTCGTAAAAATTTGACCAAAATTCAAAAACAGTTTTTTAACCTTTTGAGAAAAACTGAGGAAAACATTATACATTACAGCTCGATTTTATTTTAATCTGTCACATTTTTTCGCCGGTGATAGACAGTTAAAATTTCTACTATACTTTGGATTAGATTTTGTCTTGTGCTACCCACAGGAGGAAGAAAATGTGGAATTAAAAAAATCAGTTACTGACTCACTTTATGCCATTTGCGGTCAGTGACCGGTTGATACAATTCTAGGAAACCAATAAAACCAAAAAATCTATGTTTGTTCAGGAAGTTCAGCGGTCAAACTTGCGGGTTGGTTGTTCAACCCAAACCACCGGTAATTACGGTTAAATAATTAAAGCAGCGATATTAGAAAACGTTATACCGGTTATTTTCTCGTAGGTGACCACATATTTTTGAAGGTTCTCTAAAAAATAATAATTTTTTTAAAATAATTTTTTTTAAATTAAATATTTTTTTTCCATTTAGAAAAAGATATGATGCTCACTTAAACTTACATATGGTGACGTTTATTGACGTTATCGTTAATTTCTCTGACTGCAAACTTTTGCAACAAAACACGCTTGACGTAGAAATCTAATTTAATAGCTTTTTTATCAAAAAATTTAATGAAGTTTATTTTTTCTAAAATTTTTCAAATTGCGAAGCAGTTGCAACCACCGAATTTCCGATTTTTAAGTTCAGAATTTCGATATAAGCACCTGTCGATAGCACCGAATTAAAACTTGGAGCAATATTTTTGGGGTGAAACTTCAATTCGTTATTTAAATACCTTTTGCGTAGAGTTGTTTTGAGAGTTTTTCTCGTGTCTAACTATCAATCTGGTCTCCAGTGTCCTATAAGGTCAGAATAATGTTCCGTGTTTTCCAGGGTAAATCCATGATTTTAGTATAATTTCTTATCGCAGTATTGTTCCTGAGCCAGACAGATTAATGATTCTTGATCCTTCTGTATTTCGCGATGTTTTTGCACCGCAGTTGCCAGTTGGGGCGCTAAAGACTTCGCTTTCCGTTTTGTCTTCTTCAACATATTAACATTTTCTTGATTTTGTAGGGTGCGTGTAGTTAGGATAAATATCGGTCTTAGGGTCGATTGTGTACTCTAAGAACTTTTTGTTTAAACCGGTCGATTCAGTGGCGGTCTAAGTGCTTGAAAATGAGCCCCGTTCCTGCAGGATTCGAAGTCAAAGGCCCTTTTCGCAGGACACATTTCACGAAATGTCCAACAGGCGTCTAATTACACCGAGAAAACCTAGGAAAATTCAATTATAAAATATTTTTCTGTTTAAAAATACGGCTCAAATGGTCGACTTTACAAAACCTTTTTTTTTACTTATTTGAAACAGTTTATTACTGTTATAGACCAGATTTGAGTTAAAATCACAGTGATCGATATTTCGGATGCGCAGCGGAAAAATCGATCTTAAAGGAGAAAAATGATAAAAAAAATTCGGATTTTTACGGTAAAAAAAGGTTATTGATGAAGTGGGACGATAAGCTGAGGTTTAACTCAAGGGAAAATTAGTTTTTCTAAGATTTTCGTGTTCTACTGAAAATTGAGACAGTATAAGTACATTTTATACCTTGATAAAAGTTTTTGATCCTCTAGCAAATCAGAATTTTATACAAATTTACGCATTTTTTTTCAAAAAATTTCAAACGTTATATTTGCAATTTTTCTTTATAATATGTTGTGATACGGTCTTTTCATAAAAAAGATCAAGTTTGATTATGATTGAAAATAAATCTAGTGCTGAAATAGAGCTTGGAAACTCACTTTCTGACCACTTAATGGCTTAAGTACTTTCTTGGACGAAATTATTTAAATTAATTTAAGGTAACTTAGTAAACTACGTGGGCGGTTTGAAAACAATTTAGATCAAGTCTAAAATGGCAAAATAAATGCCGACACGTACCCCCTTAATCATTCAACTGATGTTTTTTGGTATTTCTCAAACGTGTTACTCAAGTTTTTCCGATTTTAAGATGATTACGCGAAACTATTTAGGTTCAATGTTTGACATAATCAATTAATGATGAGATTTTTCCTGTTTGCTCACCTTTCCTATGCCTGTTCCTGAGCCAAAAGGGTTGATAGAGAATTCGCCTACAAGAAGGCCAAGAGAATGTTTTGCCAGTATTTAGATTATTCTGACGATTGAGGGCAAACCTAGCGTGATACCCGCGCTATAGTAAAATCAAAATTGAACATCGGATTTCACTCGCTGAATTAATTGGCAAAATCGAGTGGGAGTTTATACTGAGTAGAGAAATATAGCAGCGTCTGAAAGGGCTATTTTTAATTCTTCTCTGGGTTAATGTTTGAGCGCGTCTGGATAGGGTGGAAAATGATTAGAGGAGTGTTATATAAGCTACAAGAAAAGTTCTTATACAGACGGAAATAATTGGCCCTGATTAAAGTTTTTAATATGACACCAAAAAATCTTATTTTCGTCATAGCAGGTTATATTACCCAGAAAATAATTTTTAGAATCGTCATGAATGCCTTTCGTATTATATGTTAATAGAACTCATAGGGAGGTCTTTGTAATTTACCGGTGGGTCATATTTACAAAATTAAACCTGGAAATATCGCTGAAAGTATTTTTGTTTCTTTGGTGCTAAAATGAAACTTCTTTAAGCCTACTGTTCTCAAAAATATCGAGGTTGAGATTAAGAAGCCGAATTGCTTATCGACATTCCGGGGTCAATACATTAATGTACTTAGAAGAAACCGGCAATATTTTTGAAAGTTTACCCTTTTTAAAAGCCACTGCCAAAATATTTTGGAAAATGTCAGTCTTATATCGATTATGATGCCCCGGTACATAATATCTTATTTGCCTGTAAAAAGAATAGGAATAAATATTCATGTTACCCGGGCATCATATCGATATAAAGACTGACATTTTCCAAAATCATTGGTAGTGCTTTTAAAAGCAAACCAGGGCCGAAAATTCCTATAATTTTTAAAGACAATTTATTTTTTTTGACAAGCTTTAAAATTTGCCACCCTGGCCCTGCAGCAGTTTGGAATCGTCAAATTTTGCTCAATACTCCGCGCTTCCATAACGATTTTGTGCGGCAGTCATAACAAAGTAGTGCGTTTCGTCTTTATATAACACAATATTCTCAAGGTCAATTCCGGTGTACTTTGCGAAGTTAGGCGAGAAAATGCTGATTGTAAATTGATGGCCCACCACTAATCTCCTAACGCTTCGCCTCGGCAGGAGAGTTACGATTCGAAATTTACAGAGTAATTCTAAATTGCAAGCCAAGCCCACGGGAATCTGAATTTAACATTTTACAATCCCACTTGTGGCGTCTTGGCCAAAAGCGGACAGAATAGAAAATCATTGTCCGCTAATATCTTATTGGTCAGTGAAATTATAGTTGAGATTCTCGTTTATTTCCGCTTGGGAAACCAAAGACATAATCGAAATATTAATACTCGCTGACATTATTAGCGTTGTTTTTGAAAAATAAAATAATTTTGGGTCATACAGATTAATTGAGTCATACTATAACTTTCCAAAAACCCGGCTCTCTAGTTCACTGCGTTTGGGAAAGCTTAATTATGTAGTTTTGTTACGCTTTTTCTATCCATATCATTTGAATAAGAGAGAACGGCAGTATTTCTGATTCCGCCAGTTGCATCGACAAGTCGAGTCCGCTGTTCATCAATAATGTGAATAATCAATATCTGGTTATCCGACAGTCCATTTACTCGCCTTCCCCGCAATAGTTCTACTCAACGATGGCATTTCACTTGAGTGAACCGAACATCCCAATGAGCCAAAGACCTTAAAACTGTTCAAACTAATCATTCATCTTTTTCAAAAATTCAAAAATCAAATTTTTTAATCAATTTAATATTATACATAATTAAGAAGTGATCAATCAATTAATAATTAATTTTTACATAATATTATTTAATTTTTTTTAAACTTTTTTTAAATTCACACAAATTATTTTGAATGTGGGCACTTGAGCCCACATGTTTTTTTACTTGATGTAATTCATTATTTAAATAAAATTACTATAAATTTTTGTTGAAAAAAAAAATATAAAAACATCGATAAACTAAAAATCATATTTAAACTGTTTTGCTGAAGAAATTATGAATTTTTGATGTTTTTTGAACATTTTTTGAAAATGAATTTTTTTTTTACAGATTTTTTATATTTCAAAAACGCAATTAAAAATTTAATTGTCATTCAATTGTCATTCATATCATGTGTATCATCACAAGAATATCGAAGGTTTTTGAGTGCATTCACTGACTTACAAAATAAATTAAAAAAAATGAAGTTCGAGGATAAAATCTGTATTTGAAAACACACCTTTAAAAGCTAAACGTTTGCAACCTTATCTTATAGCACAGTGATCATCGCTCCCTGAGCAGAATTTTCCATAGATGATTTGGCCCCTAAGGACTTGAAGGTCTGCCATACAAAATGGCCACAAATGCAAAAATATATGCGCGCTGAATCGCCCTGTAATCGACCATACTTCGGCCCCCAAAAGGCCATTTCGTAGCAGTCGAATCCCACAGGCCAGCGCGATAATTAGCACTTTTTGCCTTCTGCAGCCCGACCGCCTCGTATTCATGTCTGAGCGGCTCGACGTGTCGGGAAAAAGACTGAATTTTCTGATTTTTAAAAATTCAGCTTATCAAGCAGTTTAAACTCTTCCAGTTTTTCAGCCCTTCCGCAACTAAAAAAAATATTTGATGTATTTTTCAGAAGATAGATATTTCTCATTTTATGCAAAATATCATTTTACAAACTTAGGTAATTTTTTGGTAGTTGGCCCACGCCTTTCTTATGACGATTATGGGAAAACCATAGAGCCGATATCGAAACCTTCTTTTGCATGCAAACTGACGCCTTTTTTTTAGTAATGCATAATGTTGCATTGAATAGAATTGAAAAACTACGACATAGGATAAAGTTGTATGATAGCTCATTCGAAGCTAGTGTTCCAGACTAACTATGCCTAAGTCTTTTCCTGTACCATTACCGGTTGCACGGGAAACGCGGATTATTATAGTAGGCATTTCCAGTAAAATTTGAGAAAAAAAATATTAACTTGTTTTTTTCTGCAGGAATTCATTCAAAAATTTAATTTCAAGGCCAGTAAAGTGTAGACAATCATGATATAAAATGAAAAAACATAAAAAATTAACTTTACGGCTAATTTCCAGAAAAAAATTTGTCGGCTCACAGTTTCAAACTAAAAACTCATGGAGAATTTCTCTATTCATCGAACTACCGTTCACCCGTAACCTATTGTCATACGTATTTCAGTATAAAGTTAGGGGGAAAAAATTGAAAACTCGTTTTTTTCGTCCAGGAATTGCATCAAAAATATAGTCAAGCAGTAAACATGTGGTACATAATCGTGGATATAAGAACGAAAAAAACATAAAAATTCAACTTTCGGACTGATTTAAGAAAAAAAAAATTTGGCCCACCAGATTCGAAGCCTACCAAAAAATTAATTCCGGTTATATACGGTGAACCGGATGTCAAATCAACTTAATAAAATTTCTATATTGAGCATTTTCTAGTGGCAGTTGAATGCAAAAAAACGATTCTCGATATCGCCTATTGTTTCACCGTAATATCATGCACTAGGGGGGACACCTAAAAAAAAGTACCTAAGGCTAAAGATAAATACAGAAAAAGAACGATTAATTTTGACAATAAGTGTATCTTTGAACCTCTAATCGGCGACCACTTCTTCAAATCTTTCCAATAGCCTCTGAAAATGTCTTGACTTGCGACAAAAAGTGTCAAAAACGTCCATCGGGGTGCTCTTTCCCGGTGTAGTGAATCCTCCTTATTCGCCCCCCCCATTTGCGGAGAGTCGTATTTTCCGGGATCACCATGAGGACAAAAAGTACTTCTAGTAGTCCCGCCCGATTCATCTGTCTCATTCTTTTTCTCTAAACTAATCGATTATTCAAATTATTATAAAATAAAAAGAATCAGAAAATTTAAACTTATAAAACCAATGAATAGAAACATTTTCTGGACAATTAGCCCAAAAATTTATTGACTTGCAAATATAATAAACGGCCAAATTTAAAGCTCGTTACTCTGAATGAAAAAAATTTCAAAAAGGTTTTAGGCCGAGAAATTTATTTTTTCGCGTCCAAAGTTTCTAAAAATTTTTATATTTATTTAAAATAAAATCTATTACAACTTTGAAAGCGCCGAAAAAAAATTTTCGGCCTAAAACCATTTTAAATTTTTTTTTTGATTCAGAAGAACGGCTTAATACGGCATCAGACACTTTTACTTTTTTTTAAACTTTGTTCTCCGTTTCATTTCCCGAAAAGCGACAGAATTTTCAGATTTCTTTGATAATCACCAAAATTGGTATTATTAAATACGTTACGTTATGGATTTTTGGAAGTTTTGCGTTACGGTGCGCTAAATCGTATTTATTATAATTTTGATTATTTCTATTCACTAAAAAAAAACGATTTTTGACGATTTAGCGCACCTATGAAGAATTCGAATCAGTCCAATATTTTCAGATTAATTTAGTCTATTAACACTATAATCGACATGAGTATAATTCCGCGATACCTGACTCGCATACAGATAGCAAAATATGATATCTCGAAGTATTTAACTTATTTCCTGTTGTTGATAAGTGACTTTTATACGTAAAAAAAATCTATTTGTATTATATCTACGTATCTCTCTCTTTGTTGGCGGACAACCGGTTCACCGGTAACCGGAGATCTATTTATAGGCATTTTCGGTATAAATTTTGAGAAAAAACAAATCGAATCTCGTTTTTTTCTTCCGGGAATTCATCAAAAATATAGTTCAAGCAGTAAATGTGTAGATAATCGTGATATAAGAACGAAAAAACATAAAAATTCAACTTTCCGGCTGATTTTGAGAACAAAAATTTTGGGCCCACCGAGATTCGAACATACCAAAAAATTACTTTCCGGTTTATATCCGGTGAACCGGATGTCAAATCAACTTAATAAAATTTGTCCATTTAGCTTTTTTAGTTGGCAGTTGAATGCGAAAAACCGTTTCTCGATATCACCTATGGTTTTCCCGTAATCGTCATGACTAGGGTGGGTTAACCTAAATAAAAAATTTCCTAAGTATTCAATGATTATAAATCATATTTAGGCTGCGCACCGGGAGGCACTAGCTAAAATCGTCAAATTGAAACTTTCACCAGTAAAAATGACAATTTTTTTTCAATTTTTTATCCCTGTAATTTGGTCATATATTTTTTTTCGCATTTATTGGTGAATGGCGTCATTTAAAATATTTGGCCTATTCATATTATATAATATTATATGATGATATATTATATTCATATTATATTAATCTTACCAATTTCTACTGATTGTTTTTCTAATTCCATTTGTCGAACTGCAACTTCCTCCAATTGACGTTGCACGGTTTGAGCCTTCAACTGGCGCGAGCGAGTTAACTGAAACAATTTATATAAACCGATTTTTGAACAGTGAAGTCCATTTATCAGGACGCGTCCTATCAATATTAAAAGTACTGTCCAGCGAAAAGTACTAGACTGTATCATGAAAATATGCCATAGTACAGTCTAGTTCTTTTCGCTGGACAGTACTTTTAATATTGATAGGACGCGTCCTGATAAACGGACTTCACTGTAAAATGATGGTTGGAAATCAACCTGATTTATGTTTTACCTGTTCTGCTTCATGAATTTCATCATCTGGATCTGATACGCTTTCATTATCGTTAACTGCCCAAGTTAAAGGTCTCACCACTTTAGCCACCCGATTTTTGTCCTACAAATAAAATATTAATTTAGAATATAGGAAAGGCGGGATTTTTTTTCAGCGAAACGGTTTTTATGATTTAGTTTCACGAGTTTTGATGGATGACCCGATTTTCAAAATTTCATAAGATAGTGAAAGTTGCGTTACGTGACAAGACGATGCGTTTTTGGCGAATCGGATATCCGGGATACCAGCAAAACCGGTTAAATCATAAATTGTCGGTTTATCAGTCATTGGATATGATATGACTATGATTTTTTTTACCATGCTGCTTAGAATTTTTGAGGCAATATTTTTTTGTAATATGACTCCAAAAGGTCAAATTTCAAAAATTACTCGCATGGGGTCATATTACAAATGTAATGCATATGAAAGGCATTTTCACGTCGATTCCAAATTTATAAAAATTATTTTTTTATCATGAAACTCGTCTAACTAAATCACAAAAACTGTTTCGCTGAAAAAACTGATTCCAAAAATTTGAATTCAGCAAAAATTCCGATAAAAGATAGTTTACATAAGATTATAGTGAATCTGAAATGGTTATTGAATGAAGTTTCTCTTTTTATTGCTCTCTAGCTCCAAAATTTGTATTTTCCAAAAAAAACCAATACAAAATTCAGTATACGAATATTACTTACTCGACGTTGAACTGGGCGACTCGGCGTGAGATTAATATCTTTAATATTTTTTTCGAGTATTTTTGTATTTGTCGGTTTTGGAGTTCTATGAATTTCTAGTGAGGTATATTTGGGCAGGGCACTCATGCCCATCGAATGCGGTTCTTCCTCGTTCCACTTTGAGATCGTATCTCTCTCGAAATCGTCAAAGGAATCGGACGAGGAACTTTTTTCGGAAATTTGAACCGGGGTCATTTTTCGCGGAAGTCCATCGGTTACCATTTTTGCAGGTGAAGATTT
>SCLH01002038.1:0-38552 GCA_004367855.1 Oikopleura vanhoeffeni | reverse complement strand
GCTTTTCGCTATCAAGGGTGATTTCAACTCGCTGGGGTATAATTTTTGAATTTGGCGTCAAACTTTTGTTTCGCACTTTTGGCTTGGGTGGGATCCGATCCGAGTTTTTCGATTCGCCCGTTGAACTACCGTCTGAGAAAACAGAGCTCGATTTTTCGCTATTTGCCGATTTTTTAGATTTTGAATCTGCTGACTTCCGGTCCGATTTTTCACTTCCGGTGTGACTCTCCGCCACTGTATTTGGCTGATACGACCTTGAAGATGTTTCAAGCATTGACTCCGTTCGACGGACTCCACCGCTTCTACCAAATTTGGTTCTGGGCTTGGGGACTAAACAGAAGGGTTCACCCAAACGCTTCACCTGGCACTTTAAAACATAAAAAAAAATAGATTTTTAGTAAATCGGAAACCATATCAATTACGGGGTCCTCTGGTCATTATTAGCCACTTTTTCAGCCAAAATTTTTAAAAAATGCGGCTCTCAAAAACGACTTATTCGATTGCGTTCTTAAATAACTCAAACTAAGCACAAATATTCAGAGAAAAATAATTTTCAAAAAATAGTCCGAATCAGACCATTGTTTCAAAACCTGATAATCAAAAATTTTCAGTAATCTCAAAAAAAAATTAGAAAAAAAAGATCTGATGAATACTTATTTATTTACCGTCTTATTCACTAGATAACTTTGCTCAGTTTGAGGTATTAAAAAACTTAAGCGGATAAGTCGTTTTCAAATTGTATAAAAATTTTGTCCAAAAAAGTGGCTAGAAATGACCAGAGGACCCCGTAATAGATAAAGCAAAAAATCCGGATTTGAAATTTTTTGTATAAAAAGGAAATAAGAGGAGCACATGTTTTTATTTGAAAGATGAGCTATAACTAGGGTCATAGGCTATGACTAGGGTGCGCAGCGGAAACCCTACAGACTGAACTAAAACTCCTGATAAACATTTATTTGCTATCGGGGGGTAATCGCCACCGAAAATGACGATTCCGAGCAAAGAAATTTTTTTTGGGCCATCTAGTGGTCAGAAAGTGAGTTTCAAAAACCCTCATTTTAGCACTAATTTCGTTTTTGAGCATAATCAGCTCATTTTTTTAGTTTTCTTGTGGCAAGGATCGTACTCACATAAAAATTTGCTATTTTCTGAAAAATAGCATAACAAATCAATAAAAATTATACAACTCATCAATTGTTTTTAATGTGTATAATTATGTGTATAAAATTTCTGAGAAAGCACGTCTAAAAAATTTTCTTTAGTTCTAACCAAAATTTGAAAAAAATTTTATTTGGAAAATCTCAAAAATTTTCGAGGAGCTGTAGCTCCTGTTTTTGGCTCGACTGGTTACACTCTTGTACAGTAAATCACTTTTCGAGTACTTCACTGTAGCAGAATAATATTTTTTGAAAATTATGTTTTCGACGTTTTAAAGGTCCAAGCCTGAAACCTCCCAAATCAAAATTGCAAAGATAATAAAAGTGAAAAATTTAGCTGAAATATGACACTTTTGGCATAAATGGCGAACCCTAGCTGGAACATTTGTGTTTTCTATGATTTGATCGACAACGTTTTGCTTTTGGGGTTCCGTGAGCGGCGTCAGTGGCGCTTGATCTTCGGAAATGGTCGCTAGAGGCGCACAAGAGTGACAAAAATATTCGTCATTTTGACTTTTGAAATTTCCATTCACCAAAAGTTGAGAACATTTCGCACATTTGAAACACTTTCGATGAAACCAAAGACCGTCCTGTCCGTATCTCTCAGCCATAAATACAACATCTAGCAAAAATACAAATGTAAGATGTCTGTTAGACGTTTTCTCTCTTTTTCACGAAAAAATTAAGGTACAGCATAGTGCGTTTAAACGAACAACCTAGTAGGACGGGTTTGGGTTAAAAAGTCCTGCTAGCGTGCAGTTAAACCGGCAATTTGCCAATTCAAATTGTCCGCTTGAACGTAACGGACAGATTGAATTACCAAATTGCCGGTTTAAATGCACGCTAGCAGAACCTTTTGACCCATACCCGTCCTACTAGGTCGTCCGTTTAAACGCACTATGCTGTAGTGTCCACAAAATCTAGAGCCCTTGTTCAGTTTATTGAATTTTTTATTGCTAAAAGTGACAAGAATACACAAAAAATAATGAATTTATTAACAGTCTGCATAATTTTCTCATTTGAGGGGATTTTTTGGGGAAAGTTATACATTATTTGTATATTTTGGAGCTCTTCGAATTCAAGCCGTCTTTTTTACAAAATTTTTTTTAAAACAAAAAAAAAATTTAAATGTTTTTTGTGCTAAGAAATGTTTTTTATTAAAAAAAAAATCTACAACGATAAAATCCACTAAAGAATACCTTTTTGTTTAAAAATTTAATGTTTTTTGTGTTAATTTTTCGTTAAAAAATGTTTATTAAAAAAAATTGTACAACGATAAAATTCTCTAATGAATACCTTTACAAAACGGGCATCTTAGGTTTTCATCTTCCGATTTTTTATTTGTTTTTGTCTGCCTTGGCATAGATCTTCTTTTCAGAGTTTCTGCCAATTTGGACAAATTTTTCTCGAGTGATCTTTTGGGGCTCTTTTTGGGATTTTGATGTTTATGTTCCGTTTTGTCCAAAATGAGAAGTGGAGCATTTTTATAATTTTCTCTGATTTGTGTCAAAAGGGTGAGAAGAAGCAACATGTCAGGACTCTTTTTGGCAAATTCGCGCGCTGTCGCCAGGGGCTGGATAGAAAAATGCACAGTGCAGATATTCAACGCCAATTCAACCTAAATATAATTTTAAATTTCATTAGTCGTTTATGTATTAAATTTAACAAATCGAATTCGGTGGTTGCTTCGCAATTTGACAAATTTTAGAAAAAATAAACTTCATTAATTTTTTTGATAAGAAAGCTATTATAGATTTCTACGTCAACGTGTTTTTGTTGCAAAAGTTATGGGTGTGAGAATTAACAGGGGCATGCAAATAAAACGAATCCACCATATGCATAGTTTAAGTAAGCATATATAATTTTTCTAAATGGAAAATAAATATTTAATTTAAAATATTTTCAAAAATTTCCAAATTCATTATTTTTTAGAGAGCCTTCAAAAATATGTGGTCACCTTCGAGAAAAGTAAAAACCGCTATAGCGTTCTCTAAATATCGCTGTTTTAAGATTTAACCGGTAATTACCGGAGGTTTGGGTTGAAAACCAACCCCACCCAAGTTTGAGCCCTGAACAAAAATAATTTGTTGGTTTATATCTGGTTCTCCTAGAATCGGTACCAAACCGGTCACTGACCGCAAATGCCACTAAAGTGAAAAGCCGTCTAGTACATGTACATCCCGAGTTTTTTTTCAATTGCACATTTTTTACCTCCGGTTGGTAGACAGACAAAATCTAAGCCAAAAGATAGTAAAATTTTACTGTCTACTCACCGGACGAAAAAAATGTGACAATTAAAAAAAATCAGGCTGTATGTATAAATGTTTTCCTCGTTTTTTCTCAAAAAGTTAGAAAACTGCTTTGAAGTTTTGTCAAATTTTCACCAATTCGAAAATTTTAATTCTAACACAAAATTTTCTAAATAAGCATATAACGGCCATATCGATAATTATACCTTGGTAGGTCTAGACACTTTTTCACTATCTTTTAACAAGGGAAAAAGTTTTTAGACCTACCAAGGCATAATTATCGATATATCTAAAATCCTGTCTATGCGTCAAATTTTATCACTGCGTCACAAATAGAGAAAGTGATCAATGAAATCACAAGATTCTCGAATTGGTAAAAATTTGACAAAACTTCAAAACAGTTTTCTAACTTTTTGAGAAAATACGAGGAAAACATTTATACATACAGCTCGATTTTATTTTAATTGTCACATTTTTTCGTCCGGTGGATAGACAGTAAAATTTTACTATCTTTTGGATTAGATTTTGTCTGTCTACCCACAGGAGGAAAAAAATGTGGAATTAAAAAAAATCAGTACTGGACTGACGGCTTTTCACTTTAGCAATACCACTGACTAAAAGCCGTCACTTCACTTTAGTGCCATTTGCGGTCAGTGACCGGTTTGATACAGATTCTAGGAGAACCAGATATAAACCAACAAATTATTTTTGTTCAGGAAGTTCAGGGGTCAAACTTGGGCGGGATTGGTTGTCAACCCAAACCACCGGTAATTACCGGTTAAATATTAAAGCAGCGATATTTAGAGAACGGTATAGCGGTTTTTACTTTTCTCGTAGGTGACCACATATTTTTGAAGGTTCTCTAAAAAATAATGAATTTGGAAATTTTTGAAAATATTTTAAATTAAATATTTATTTTCCATTTAGAAAAATGATATATGCTCACTTAAACTATACATATGGTGGATTCGTTTTATTTGACGTTATTCGTTAATTCTCTGACTCATAACTTTTGCAACAAAAACACGTTGACGTAGAAATCTATAATAGCTTTTTTATCAAAAAATTTAATGAAGTTTATTTTTTCTAAAATTTTTCAAATTGCGAAGCAACCACCGAATTCGATTTGTTAAATTCAGGAATTTCGATATAAGCACCTGTCTGATAGCACCGATTAAAACTTGGAGCAATATTTTTGGGGTGAAACTTCATTCGTTATTTTAAATACC
The DNA here is from genome assembly GCA_004367855.1 of Oikopleura vanhoeffeni. Taxonomy (NCBI): domain Eukaryota; kingdom Metazoa; phylum Chordata; class Appendicularia; order Copelata; family Oikopleuridae; genus Oikopleura; species Oikopleura vanhoeffeni. Next base: position 33,917 of record SCLH01002038.1, on the reverse strand, counting down.
TTTTGCGTAGGTGTTTTGAGAGTTTTCTCGGTGTCTGAATCTATCAAATCTGGTCTCAGTGTCCTGATAAGGTCTAGAATAATGTTTCCGTGTTTCCAGGGTAAATCCATGAGTTTAGTATATTTCTTATCGCAGTTTATTGTTTCCTTGAGCCAGACTAGGATTAATGATTCTTGATCCTTCATCGTATTTCCGCGATGTTTTTTCACCGCAGTTGCCAGTTGGGGCGCTAAAGACTTTCGCTTTCCGTTTTGGTCTTCTTCAACATATAAGATTTCTTGATTTTGTAGGGTGCTGTAGTTTAGGGATAAATATCTGGTCTTAGGGTCGATTGTGTACTCTAAGAACTTTTTGTTCAAACGGTTCGATTCAGTGGCGTCTAAGTGCTTGAAAATGAGCTCCCGTTCCTGCAGGATTCGAGTCAAAGGCTGTTTCGCAAGACACATTTCACGAAATGTCCAACAGGCGTCTAATACACCGAGAAAACCTAGAAAATTCAATTTATAAAATATGTTTTCGGTTAAAATCGGCTCAAATGGTCGACTTTACAAAACCTTATTTTTTTACTTATTTTGAAACAGTTTATGTACTGTATAGACCAGATTTTGAGTTCACATTGATCGATATTTCGGATGCGCAGCGGAAAAATGATAAAAAAAAATCGGATTTTTTACCGGTAAAAAAAAGGTTATTGATTTGAAGTAGGGACGATAAGCTGAGGTTAACTCAAGGGAAAATTAGTTTTTAAGATTTTCGTGTTCTACTGAAAATTTGAGACAGTATAAGTGAACATTTATACCTGATAAAATTTTTGATCTCAATTTTTGATCCTCTAGCAAATTCAGAATTTTATACCAAATTACACATTTTTTTCAAAAAATTTCAAACGTTATATATTTGCAATTTTTTTTATAATATGTTGTGAGTACGGTCGTTATCATAAAAAATCAAGTTTATTATGATGAAAATTTAAATTAGTGCTGAAAATGAGAGCTTTGGAAACTCACTTTCTGACCACTAGATGGCTTAAGTACTTTCTTGGACGAAATTATTTAAATTAATTTAGGTAACTTTAGTAAACTAGTGGTGGGTCTGAAAACAATTTAGAGTCAATTCTAAAAATGGCAAAAAATGCCGACAGGTACCCCCTTAATATCAACTGAGTTTTTTTGTATTTCTCGAAACGTTGTTACTCAAGTTTTTTCCGATTTTAAGAGTGATTACCGCGAACTATTTAGGTTCAATTTTTGACTCAAATTAATGATGAGTTTTTCCTGTTTGCTCACCTTTTCCTATGCCGGTCCCTGTAGGCCAAAAAGGGTTGATAAGAGAATCGCCTACAAGAAGGCCAAGAATGGTTTTGCCAGTATTTGATTTTCTGACGATTGAGGCAAACCTAGCGTGATACCGCGAAGTAAAATCAAAAATTGAAACATCTGGATTTCCTCGTGAATTAATGGCAAAATCGAGGTGGGGTAGTTTATACTGAGTAGAGAAATTAGCAGCGTCTGAAGCGTATTTTTGAAGTTCTTCTGGGTTAATGTTTGAGCGGTCTGGAATAGGGTGGCAAATGATTTAGAGGAGTTTTATATAAGATACAAAAAATTCTATACAGACGGAAATAATTGCCCCTGGTTAAATTTTGTAATATGACACCAAAAAATATTGTTTTGGTCATAGCAGGGTTATATTACACCAGAAAATAATTTTTAGAATCGTCATGAAATTGCCTTTCGTATTATATGTAATAGAACTCCATAGGGGGGTAATTTGACCGGTCGGGGTCATATTACAAAATTAAACCCTGGAAATATTCGCTGAAATATTTTTGTATCTTTGGTGCTAAAATGAACTTCTTAAGGCCTACTGTTCTCAAAATATCGAGGTTTGAAAATTAAGAAGCCGAATCGACATTCCGGGGTCATATTACATAACGTACTTTTAGGAGAACAGGCAATATTTTTGAAAGTTAGCCTTTTTAAAAGCACTACCAAATGATTTTGGAAAATGTCAGTCTTTATATCGATTATGATGCCAGGGTAACATAAATATCTTATTTGCCTGTTAAAAGAATAGGGATTAAGATATTTATGTTACCTGGGCATCATAATCGATATAAAGACTGACATTTTCCAAAATCATTTGGTAGTGCTTTTAAAAGCAACCAGGCGAAAATTTCCTATAATTTTTAAAGAAATTTATTTTTTTGACAAGCTTTAAAATTTTCCACCCTGGCCTAGCAGCAGTTTGGAATCGTCAAAATTTTGTCTCAATACTCCGCGCTCCAATAACGATTTTGTGCGGGCAGTCATAACAAAGTAGTGCGTTTCGTCTTTATAGTACACAATATTCTCAAGGTCAATTCCGGTTACTTTGCGAAGTTGGGCGAAAAAGTGCTGCTTGTAAATTGAGGCCACACCACTAATCTCCTCAACGTTCGCCTCGGCAGGAGAGTTACGATTCACGAAATTTACAGTAATTCCAATTGCAAGAAGCCCACGGAATTCTGAATTTAATATTTTACAATCACTGTGGGTCTTGGCAACGCGGACAGAATAGAAAATCACGTTTTGTCCGCTATATCTTTTTGGTCAGTGAATTTATAGTTGAGATTCTCGTTTTGTCCGCTTGGGAAAACAAAGACAAATTCGAAATATTAATACTCGCTACATTATTATGGTTTTTGAAAATAAAAATAATTTTGGGTCATAAATTAATTATGAGTCATTATATAACTTTCCAAAAACCCGGCTCTGCAGTGTCACGTAGTTTGGAAAGTTATATTATGTAAGTTTTGTTACCTTTTCTATCCATATCATTTGAAAGAAGCGAAGCAGTATTTGCTGATCCGCCAGTTGCATCGACAATCGAGTCCCAGCTGGTTTCATCAATATGTGAATAATCAATATCTGGGTTATCCGAAGTCCATTTTACTCGCCATTCCCCCGAAATAGTTTTACTCAACGAATGGCATTTCACCTCTCTAGTGAACCGAACTCCCAACAGCAAAGATACCTTAAAAGTGTTCAAAATAGGTCATTCATCTTTTTCGAAAAATCAAATTTTCTAGTTAATATTAGATAATTTTTTTGAATTATTAATCAATTGATTTTAATAATAATAATTAATAATGCCAAAATTTTTCTTTCGAAAAGTTACGCCATTACGTATATTTTTAGGTTCAGACTATAAGTAGTTCTCTTTGAACCGCCAATTACCGGTGTTTTCTGCTGATTACCGGTGAACCGGTAAAGTCTGAAAACTATAAAAACAAAATTGCTGTTAAATTTTCGCTGGCTACACGATGCAAAAAACCGTTTCTTGATACCTACTACGATTTTTGCTCCAGAGGGTGGGTTGACCTAATAAAAAGTTACCTTTTGCTTGAAAAAAAAATATAAAAACCTCGAAAATAAAATCTATATCCGCCGTCATCCACTTTTTATTTGCTTAAGATAAATCTTAGGTAAAATTTAATGGGCCACAATTTGTACTTGATGGAATTTCTTGCGGGCGATGCGGACCTGCTCAAATCGTCAATTTAAAATGTTGACCGGTTAAAATGACCATTTTTTTCGCGCGGAAATTTGGTCTTAGATTTTTTTTCGCATTTATTGGTGAATGGCGTCATGACGCGTCATTTGAAATATATTTTTTTGCACGGTGCGTTGCCTAAATATAGTCTATATAGACCACAGTATATAAATATCTAAAACGAAATTGTTCTCCGCTCAAAAGAGGTATCAAACACTGTTGAATCCGCGTCTGTTATTGGCTGCTCTTAAATAAGAGAATATGGTGCGTAGGTTCGTGAACTTTCACACTTGAATGTTTTTAATTTTTTCTATATTTGGGCGTCTAATATACAGTCTATTTGTAATTCAATTTGTAACCGTTTCTTTACCATTGAAAATATTTCGAATTTTTAATGTTTTTTAACTTTTTTTTGAAAATACAATTTTTTTTTAATTATTATTTCAAACACCAATTAGGATTTGTACTTTTTATTCATAACAAGAATATCGAGAGTTTGAGTGCTTTCAATGACTTAATTTTTTTACATAAATTAAAATGAAATAAAAATGAAGTTCAAGATAAAAAATCTTATTTTGAACACGACTTTAAAAGTAAAAGTTGCAACCTTCTTATAGCACAGTGATCAATTCGCTCCTGAGCAAAATTTTCCATAGATGATTTGGCCCCTAAGACATTGAGGTCTGCAATACAAAATGGCACACAATGCAAAATTTATTTGCGGCTGAATTCGGCCCCTGAATCGACCATTGGACTTCGCCCCAAAAAGGCCATTTCGATAGCAGTCCGAATCCACAGGGCCCAGCGCCGATTATTAGCACTTTTTTGCCTTCTGCAGCCGACCGCCTCGTTTCATGGCGGTGAGCGGCTCATTCGTGCGGGAAATTAAACTGATTTCTGATTTTAACAATTAGCTTATCAAGCAGTTGTTTAACTTTCCAGTTTTTCAGCTCTTTCCGCAACTAAAAAAATATTTGATGCTTTGTGTCAAAATAATATAAATTCCTCATTTTTATGCAAAAATATTATTTTAAGAAACTTTACAAAAGTGAATTGGTCATCTTGTAAAATTTTTCAAAACTTCGTTTCAAACTATCAAAAATTTGATTCTTCAGAGCTGGAAAAATTTGTAGGTTTTTTTAGCATGGCTGCTAATTACATCATCAAAGATTTAAATTTTTTACCACAAACCACCACAACACACTACATGTATTAAAAAAAACAGCGATCTTGGTAACCCCACTCTATATTTATGTTAGCGGACTCTCGATAAGACGACATATCTAAAAGATCGTCGAGGCGTCTATTTCTATCTTTCCTGCCTTTATTAAATTCAAAATAGTGCCCAAACTAATTTATTTCGATTTTTAAAATTCGGACGGTGGTGGTATCTTATAGCATTGGATTGGTTTCATTTTATTTTTTTAAAATGGAATAAATTTTAGGAAAGCCATTCCGTCATAATCGATAATTAGCCTGTGCAATAATGACTTCAGAATTTTTCCAAAATTCGGCGAAAGAAAAAATTTAGTATGAGTGTCAAAGATACCACTTATCATACATTTTTTCTTTAGTTTATAAGTGGATAAAAAAATAAGATATTTTAGGTATGTTGGAAAATAAAATATTATGTCTGTTAAAAGAATTGTTCAACTATGATCACCAATCAGACGGGTCGATATTTTATTTTTACCCTTTTCAGATTCCTTGATTTTTCTAAGCTGGAGAGCGGTTTTCGAGAATAACCCAATAATTTTGAATGAAAACCGTTAAAATACCGGAAATCCGAAAAATCCGGCCTGTAGTGCCAAAGCCCTCAAAATAATTTTAATATGAGCCAAATGTCAGAAAGATCGTAAAAATACAGAAAATGTGTTTGGCTCCCTTGGGTCAAAACTTAGTCATTAACGATTTATTAATGTACAAAATTAATTTCTATAAAGGGCTCAAAATTACGACCGCCCCCTTAAATCGAGGAGATTGCGTCCTTCAGGTACTCTGTTATTAAACGACGGAAGGTGAGAAAAAATACGAACTCACCAAAGAACATTTGTTCACGTATTGTATGGCCTATCTAAAAAACGAACTAACGTGTTTGATTAAGGCTAAATATAAATACAGAAAAAGAAAAGAGTTATATTTGCAATAAGTTGTGCATCTCTTGCCTCTAAATCCGGCGACACTTCTTCGATCTGTCAAATCGCCTTCTGGAAAATGTCTGGACTTGCGACAAACAAAGCTGTCAAAAACGTCCATCGGGCTTGCCGCCAAGCCAATTCGTCTCGTATGCCCCGGAAGCCTGTCGTGAAATCCGTCCTTTGTGCGNTTTTACTCGCCATTCCCCCGAAATAGTTTTACTCAACGAATGGCATTTCACCTCTCTAGTGAACCGAACTCCCAATAGCAAAGAGACCTTAAAACTGTTCAAAATAAGTCATTCATCTTTTTCAAAAATTCTAAAAATCAAATTTTTTAATCAATTTTAAATATTATACATAATTAAGAATGATCAATCAATTAATTAATTAATTTTTTAATAATTATTAATTTAATTTTTTTTTAACTTTTTTTAAATTCAATCAAATTATTTTAATGTGGGCACTTGGAGCCCACATGTTTTTTTGTTACTTGAGTAATTTATTATTTAAATATAAATTTAACCATAAATTTTGCTTGAAAAAAAATATAAAAACATCGAAAAACTAAAAATCTATATTTTAACTGTTTTTTCTGAAGAAAATATGAATTTTTGATGTTTTTTGAACATTTTTTTGAAAATGAATTTTTTTTTCAAATTTTTTTATATTTCAAAAACGCAATTAAAAATTTAATTGTCATTCATATTGTCATTCATAATCATGTGTATTCATAACAAGAATATCGAAGGTTTTGAGTGCATTTCACTGACTTACAAAATAAATAAAAAAAAATGAAGTTCAAGATACAAAATCTTATTTGAAACACGACCTTTAAAAGTAAAAGTTGCAACCTTCTTATAGCACAGTGATCGATCGCTCCTGAGCAGAATTTTCCATAGAATGATTTAGCCCCTAAGGACTTGAGGTCTGCGATACAAAATGGCCACAAATGCAAAATATTATTGCGGCTGAATTCGGCCCGTGAATCGACCATTTGGACTTCGGCCCCCAAAAAGGCCATTTCGATAGCAGTCCGAATCCCACAGGGCCCAGCGCCGATTATCAGCACTTTTTTGCCTTCTGCAGCCCGACCGCCTCGTTTCATGGCGTGAGCGGCTCGACGTGTCGGGAAATAAACTGCATTTTCAGATTTTAAAATTAGCTTATCAAGCAGTTGTAAACTCTTCCAGTTTTTCAGCCTTTTCCGCAACTAAAAAAATATTTGATGTTTTTTCAGAAGAATAATATTTCTCATTTTATGAAAAAATATCATTTTAAAAACTTAACAAAAGTGAATTGGTCAACTAAAAATTTTTCAGATTGGTGTCAAATATCAAAAAATTTCGTTCAATTGAACCAATTTGAACCAAAATTACGTTTTTAAAGATAACATATATATTTTTGCAAAATAATAAAAAATTTAGTTCTTCAAAAACTGTAAAAATTCAATTTTTTAGATGGGTGCTATAATAAATATCAAAGTTTAAGAAATAACATTGGGTTACCACAAACCACCAACAAGAATTACAAGTATTTAAAAAACAGGGGCGATTTGTGGTAACCCACTCTATATTTATTTAGCGGACTCTCGATAACGACAGTATCTAAAAGATTCGAGGCTCTATTTCCTTATCTTTCTAGCCTTCTTTAAATTATAAATATGTGTCAAAATAATAATTTTCGATTTTAAAACATCGGTGGTGGTATCTTTTAGCATTGATTGTTTCATATTTTTTAAAATTGAAAAATTTAGGAAAAGCATTTCGTCATTATGAAATTGGTGTCAAATAACTAACTTCAGATTTTCGGCGAAGAAAAAATTATGATAAAGATACAACTTATCATAATTTTTTCTTTAGTTTTATAAGTGAATAAAAAAAATAAGATATTTTTGGTATGTTGGAAATAAAATATCATGTCCGTTAAAAATTGTGTAATATGTGTATACCCTCACCGGTGTCATATTTCATTTTTCAGATTCTTTGATTTTTTAACTTAGAGCGGTTTTCGAGAGACCAATAATTTTAATAGAAAAACCGGTAAAATACCGGACATCGAAAAATCCGGCTCTGTAGTGCAACAGCCCTCGAAAATTTATATTATGACCCAAAATGTCAGTAAGATCGTACAATACGGAAAATGTGTTTTGGCTTTAAATCGAGGAGATCGTCCTAGGTTAATTATATGTTATTAAACGACGAAGGGGAGAAAAAATACGAGGGACCAAAAGACATGTTCCGTATTGTATGTGCCTATCTAAAAAATGGAAATAACGTGTTTGATAAGGCTAAATATAAATACCAGAAAAAGAAGATTAATTTGCAATAAGTGTGCATCTTTGACCTCTAATCCGGCGACCACTTCTTCAAATCTTTCAATAGCCTCTGAAAATGTCTGACTTGCGACAAAAGTGTCAAAAACGTCCATCGGGGTGCTCTTGCCCGGTGTCGTGAATCCTCCTTTTCGCCCATTTGCGGGAGAGTCGTATTTTCCCGGGATCACCATAGGACAAAAAGTACTCTAGTAGTCCCGCCGATTCATTTGTCGCATTCTTTTTTTCTCTAAAAATAATCGATTATTGCAAATTATTATAAATAAAAAGATCAGAAAAAATTGAACTTATAAAAACAATGAATAGAAAATTTTCTGGGAAATTAGGCCCAAAAATTTATTGACTTGCAAATATAAAAAGGCCAAAATTTTAAGCTCGTTACTCTGAATTGAAAATAAATTTTAAAATGGTCTTTTAGGCCGAGAAATTCAATTTTTTTTTGCGGTCCAAAGTTTCCCATAAGATTTTATATTAAATAATGGAAACTTTGGAACGCGAAAAAACGCAAATTTCTTGGCCTAAAGGACCATTGTGAAAATTATTTTCCATTCAGAGAAACGAGCTTGAATTTCACGTTTTACTATTCTAAAAATCTCCGTTTTCATTTGTCGAGGAAACGACAGAATTTTCGGATTTTTGAAAATTCACCCAAATTGGTATCCTTAAAAATACGTCAAGGGAATTTCGAAGTTTTGCGTAGGTGGCGCTAAATCGTGTTTTTTTATATCAGTGATATAATATCACGTAAAAAACAATTGTTGCGATTTAGCGCCACCTACGGTAAAATTCGCATCAGTCCAATATTTTTAGACTATAATTTTTAGTATATTCAACACTATAAAATTTCCTTTAAAATTTCGTGTTACCAGATGACTCGGCATACAGTAGAAAAATATGATTCTCGAAGTATTTTAACTTATTTCTGATTGTTTGATAAAGTTGACTTTTGATACGTGAAAAAAATCTATTTGTATATGATCTGACGTCTTTGTGAGTTTAGATCTTTTGTCTTTCAATTATGTCAAAATGTCCTAAGCCGATTTATAGGCAAATCTTCTCGTTTAAAAAAAGTTTAAAAAGAAGTTTTAACTTTGTTAATTAAAAACCGAAAAAATAAATTGAATTTTTCGTGATAAAGCATTTTTGAATGATTCAGAGTTTTTTTTAATTTTATATACCTTCAATTATTTCTATGTTATTTACGATGAACAATAAGCAAGCGACGTTTTACGACTAAATGAAAACAAACATCGCCCAAATGTCCAATCTTAAAAAATATGGAGTTCCTATCATAATGCTGCTAAATATCATTTTGAAAATGTAGAGCGAAATATAAAACTACTAGTAATATATCATATATTAGTTTTGTATTTTGATCTACATCTTCAAAATGATATTCTGAGATTTGACAGCATTATGTCAGGGCCTTAATATTTTTTTAGATGGGACAGTTGGGCGATGTTTGTTTCCATTTAGTCGGAAAAAACGTCGCTTGCTTATTCTCTATATATTCTATATCCTGAAAGATATGTATAAACAGCGTTTTTTAAAGAACAAAAAATTCACTATCCGGTTTCAAAAACGAGTCATTTCTCTTTGGGGTAATTTTTTTTCAATTTTGAATTATTGACAGTAGAAAACTAGTTCTCATATTTTGAAAAGTTTTTATGATATTCCAATCAGTGATATACCGTCATTAAAATCAGAGAAATTTAAAGTTTTTTCATTTAAAATTGTAAATGCCAATTGTAAAATTTCAAAATAAAAAAATATTATTTTCGATCTTTTTCTATGAAAAATTAGTTCTTGGACAAGAAGATTTCCCCTTGCATTTTCCCGGTTTGTCGACTTTAGTTCTAAAAAGCAAAAATTGTGTTCCCCTCTTTTTTTCTCAAAAAATAAAATTACCTTATAAATATATAATAAATTGTGAAATTGTAAAATAAATAAAATATTTTAAAATGTTAAACAAAAATTTGTTTGCTGTCTTAGTCATGGGATCGGAGCCCATCAGTCACGATTTAAAAAAGATTTAACGACGGGGAAGAGGAAAGAAATAAAAATTGTTAAAATAATTAATAACAATTATTAACATTGCCAATTTCACAATTTAATATACCTTTTTACAGGGTGATTAAGGGGGTGGTCATTGTGTTTTGAGTCTCAAATACAAGATTTCCAGTTGAAAATTTTGGGTTAAAAATTGGACATTTAACTAAGTCGACTAAAAAACGATTTACTTCTCCCACAAGAGGTCGTCAAAGTGGTTAATTTTGGTGACTTTAATTAATATTAGGATCTTTCAGTTTAACCCCGATTTCATTTAATTCATATCAAACTTTACCAATTTGTTTTCACTAATCAAATATTTCTACAGGCTGAGTTTTCTCGTTTACAGCGTTTTTTTCCGCCGGGTAGACAGCCAAAATTGCCTATACTTTGCTATAGATTTTGTCTTAACCCTAACCAACGGAATAAAAAAAACGCCGTAAACGAGAAAACTCTGGCTGTAATAAATATAAAATAACATGCGATGGCTTTAAAACCAACGATCAAAAGATTCGGCTTTGTAAATTTTCCCGTGTAAGTATTTTTATTTATAAACCATCGAAGATTTATGTTCACACGAGGCGTCAGAGAGCAAAATTTTATTAACTATTTAGCGCCTTCGTATGAACACGAATCACCTACACAAATCGTAGGACAACATTTAAGATAATCGTTTCAGGGTGAACTTTGATATGAAATTAATTAAATTGGGATAAACTTAGTAAGCTCTTCATATTAAAAAAATCAGCTAAATTTACCACTTTGACGACCTCTAGAGGGAGAAGCCAATTGCTTCTTTTTGGTTTATTTATTTATGTATGCAATTGCAAACACCATTTTGCGGACACTACCCCCTTAAGACATCAAACGAGTCCAAATCACTTAATTGTCAAATAAAATTCAAATGTGGTGTATTTGAGCAACTTGTTTTAATCCTTGAAAATTATTTAACTCACCTGATTTTTCTGATGAATTTTGTGAGAGTTTGCTCTGAGTGTAAATAAAGTGAAAATATTTGGTCAAAAATCAAACTGTTGTACAAATATGATCTGCAAAAGGCTAACAATTGAATTCGATAAAATATGCAAATGAGATATATTTACGTTCTAAAGTGGGCACGTATATATTGGGGGGGAACCCCCTTAAGTGTGTTCGATGTGGGCTTCGCCCACGATGGGGGGATACCCCCCACAGCCCCCAAATTGGGGGAGTACCCCAAATTGTATGGTTGTATTTGAGCAACTTGTTTTAATCCTTGAAAATTATTTAACCCACCTGATTTTTCTAATGAATTTTCCGGGAGTTTTCTCTGAGTGTAAATCAAGTAAAAATATTTGGTCAAAAATCAAACTGTTGTACAAATATGCTCTGCGATGGCTAACAATTAAATTCGATAAAATATTCAAATGAGATATATTTACGTTCTAAAGAATAATGTGTATTATTTCTCATGATTCTTAATTAAACATATTTCCCAGATTTGACTATATAAGGACAAAAGAGAAGTCACGATTTATAACCAAATATAGTATTTTTGAAAGTGAACATATATTGAAACAATTTTTTTTGTTTTTCCAATGAAAAAAGATAGAGTAAACCACAATATTTTGACGGTAAATGATCTTAAGTCATTGTGCAAGAAATATCAGCNGTATTTTATCTCTTTGAGATCGGAACTGACACATACGATCTTTTTGAAACTTTGGGTCATAAACTATCTCGGAAAGTTATATCATAACTCATGATATAACTTAACGAGATAGGTGCCACCGCATAGCCCGATTTCGATTTCTGGTGTTTTTACCAAAAAATGCCAGTTTCTTGAATAAAAACCATAATTTCCGGTAAAAACGGCTCTCCAGTGACACCTATCTTTCAGCATTATATCATGACACAAAGTTTCAAAGAGATCGCAGTTACGATCTCACCGATATAAAATACCCTTCAAAAAATTGAATCTACAGTCATTTATATAAAAAAATTTGATTTTCTAAAAATAATGATATACAAATTTTGGAGAAAAAACTTTTTTGAACTGACCTTTTGCCCGAATGCGCGTGAAATAGCCGCGAGACCGAAATCAACAGCATGTCACATTTTTTTTGCGATCTTTGTTTTTTTGCTCGAAACTGATTCACACTGTTTATTGGTCAGCTAATCAGAATTAAAATTTGTTAAACACCTCTGTTTTTTAATTTAAACGTTTTGATTGGCTGATGTGAGTTCAAGCAAAAAATTAATATCGCAAGCAAAAATGTGACATGCTGTCTTTATCTGAGGGAACGTTATTTTAAAAGCATAATAATTATTCTCTCATATTTTAAAAATGATCCAAACTTGAGAGTTTAAATAGTAAAATAAAAATAGTAAAAAATCTTTTCTTCAAAAAGTTTACAAAGTGATGGCCGGCATATCAAGCTTTCTGGTCTCTTGACTTTTTAACAATTTTTTGACTCTCGGTTGATCAAACTTTACAGGTTCATTCAGCAAATGAAAATCGAAATAAAAGTCATTTACTATGAAAACAAAAGCCGGCAGATATATCCAAGAATATACTTTGAATATACCCCCCAAATTGTATGGTTGTTTAGGAGGTTATATTATATGCACGTCTATATTGTGTACAAAAACGCCCACGCTCTCCAAAAACCGTTCTCACGCCCTCGCTTAACCAATCATACATCTCATTCAGACGATTTGAAATAAGGAATTTCGAAAATAAAAAATCGTTTTTTTTGTGTTCAAGCTATCTTGTAGGGAATTTTTTTCTGGTCATTTTGAGACGTAGGATTTTTTTTTTATGAAAAATTTTCCAAAAAAATCGATTTTAAGGTCAATTTTTCGTGATTTTACAGGTAGTATGTGATCCAGTTCTAGCGAAGTCGTATGAAGGGTAACTGAAAAACGCTTAATTTTCACTGGCCAAAAAATCAGCCTTCCAGCACCTGTAAAATCACGAAAAATTGACCTTAAAATCGATTTTTTTTCGAAAATTTTTCATAAAAAAAAATCCTACGTCTTAAAATGACCAGAAAAATTCTCTACAAGATAGCTTGAACGCATTAAAACCGATTTTTTATTTTTGAAATTCCTTTTATTTCAAATCGTCTCATACCACCCACGTATTATTTCATCACTTTTAAGAATAACTTATTGTTATTGACGGGTTCTAGAAAATATATAAACTATTTTGTTCCATTCATGCATTCTTTACACCCACAACCTCCTTGAGTTTTTTGGAAAAAAAAACAGACAAGAAAATAGGCATGCCAAATTTGTCCGAAAAAATCTTAATCTACTTTACTGCAGTACCCCACCAATTTATAAATAAAAGATGGGCGTCATTTGGTTTGTGTTTCTCTGCAATAGTATGCTATAAAAGTCGATATACTATAAAAACAAGTAAAATAATCTCATCCCGGTTTCGCCGGCACATTTTAAATTTATTGATCGAGTATAATGCGGCGTTTAAAAAACAAAACTCTTTCTTTTGAGTGCGAATGCGGCAAATTTAATAATTTAATTACTGTAATGCACTTTTTTACTACTCAAACCGCCAAAATAATAATATTTCACCCTCCTGCTGTAATCCACAAAATTTTATCATTTTTTTATTGTTACTGCCCTAGATTTGATCTGAGGCGTGATTGAAAGGTACCAAAAAGCGACACCCACCCCCTTAAGTTAAATGCCCACGGTGAATTTAAAAAACTGATATATCACGATAAAACCGGCTTTGCAGCCACAAGTTATCTTGAATGCTCACCCGACATTTAAATAACAATTTTTTATTTGGGAAAATTTCATTGTCAGAATCTGAATTTTTTTTGAATACAGTAAATCCCCATATATGTAAATCTCATAACTGTGACCGATCAAATCACACGATCGTGTGATTTGATTGGTGACTACCTTTTCTGACGTCACAGTTATGACGCGTGAGTGAGAAATCGTCGATTGTGAGGTTTCTAGAATATAATGTGCCTAGAATATAATTCATTTACAGCAAGTTGCGATTTTGCAGGAAAATAAAGTACATACTGTATTTTGAATAGAGTTTGGTGGTATACGATTTTTGGCTAAGCTGAGGTGTTTGAATAAGGGTACACTTTATTTGCAACTATGGTACAGGGGGGAAATAATATCACCGAAAGTCTTTCGGCAAAAATTTCGGCGATATTGGCACATTCGGCGATGTGTCAAAAATGAAAAAACGCGTAGGCGTTCAAAATGACGTCATATGTTGAAATTGTTTTCAATTTTATAAGGAGTTTTACAGTAGGTTCGAATGAATTGAATCACCAAAATACGTAGAATTACGTAGAAATTCGGCGATATTGGCACATTCGGCCATAGTGGCATGCCACTGGAAGTATTTTAGCTAAAAATCGTGAAATTGCGTAGGTTTTTTACGCCGATTTCGAAAATTCTGCCAAGTCGTCGATTTATCTGGAGCGTCATAACTTTGATAAAGTGGCCAATTAAATCGCGGGATTCTTGAATTGAGTCGACTTTCGGGTATTGTGATTGGACACTGGCTCAAAGTTATGACGCTCGAGATAAATCGACGACTAGGCAGAATCTTCGATATAGCACCCCCTGTAAAACTTAAACTTTTGACCTCAAATTTTTCACCCTTCTCGAATGCTCTTGAAATCTTACTTTTATTCATAACTATACTGTAAGTTATGATGATAATTTAAAACTATGATTTCAACGTTATTGTAACCTGAGATTTTTTAATTTCAATAAATCTAGTTATTTTGGGCAGAGGAAGGAAATTATTTCCATTGTTTAAAACTTTTCTCTAAATATAATTTTCCCACTGTTTTTATTGGCTGGTATCAAATTGATTTAAAAAGGATGGTTCTGATTGGTTCGCGGAAAACTAATCGGAAATCTTTGTATTAATTACTATTAAAATAATCCCTTATTTATTACTAGTCTGGTGGTTTTGCTACATTTTTAGCCTTTCAATATAAATTGCTCTCTTAGAAAATCTTGAAAACTAAAATATATCTTTGGTTTAACATTCCATAGGCGGGAATTTTTAAAGAAAATAAGGAATTTCAAAACTCAAAAATAGGTATCAATGTTTTTAAGCTATGTTACATAGCCTATGTTGTAGAAATTTTTTTCTGATTATTTTAAGAAGTAGGATTTTTTTCGTTTATGAAATTTTTTCAAAAAAAATACTGTAGATTTTAAGGGGGTATATTTGCAAATATATCCTAGGAGAAGATAGATTTTGAAGTCTGAAATTGTGAAAAATCTGGCGTTCTAGAACTGTTCCGTCGCCGAATCAAAAAAAGCCCGACGATCAAAGATTGACATACTACCGTTACGTAATCTGTGAAAATTTGAGCTCAATTTGATATAACGTCTGGGAGGAGATAGTTTTTGCAGTTTGGAAAATGTCACCTTGTTACGATACTGTACCTATTGGTGTAATGGTCAAAAATAATTTGTGATGTTCTTTTTCGCAAGATTAAGGATAGATCTACAAATCAGCATTTTCGGTTTTTCTCATAAGCTTTTAGTTTTCAGAATATATCACCGTGAATATGTCAAATCTGCCAGATATACCCCCTTAAAGAAAGTGAAACTTAGATAAATAAATGTTATGTCTTTTTATAATTAAACATCTACAGGGTGTAAGATTTTTAACCTCTTTTTTTCAAATTGGTAACATTTGAATTCCGCCGTTAGCGGATAGCAATTTTACCAATTTGGAAAAAAGAAGGTAAAAATCTTACACCCTGTATTTATTCACGAATTTGTTTCATTACTAGACATTTTTTTTATATAATTGTTCGTGATAAAACCATTTTAATTCTTTACGTTTACAGAAAAATTTCTCATGATATAGCATGATAGCTTTTGATCGTTCTGGAAAATAATTTGAATATTCAGCGATAGTTTGTGATCAAAAATTACTGATTGTTAAAATTATCTTAGATATTTTTATAATCAGCGTAATTATATTATTATATAACGTATATGAATTATATAACGAATTATTATATAACGTCGCCTACTCTGAGTATACTCTTTTTCCTCGCCTTTTACTTCGATATATCGCGCCGCACCCCCCTGTATATTGAAAAATTTAAAACAAAATCAATTTTCGACGACCACCCCCTTAAACATAATTTTAATATAACCCTAGTTTCCTTGAAATTAAATAAACTTTTTAAAAAAGTAAAAATATTCTATTCAAATGCAAATTATAGTTGTTATCGACACTACTTTACTCTGTAGGCGGCCTACAGTAGGCCCCAAAGAAAGCCATATTTTTTTTTGATAATTTGATGAATTATTATTCATACAGCTTATACAACTTTGGCGGTCTCAATATCAAGCACATTTGCCTATAATCACACTCAAGAAATCATTAAGACAACATTAGTGGGATTCGAACACGCGCTATAAAGATAGGAAGCATTTTTGAGATGGACTTAGGTTAGGAAAAGGACATTGCAAAGTTTCATCAATTGAGAAAATAACAAAGTAAATTGACTTTCTAGAAACAAATTTTGGTCATATTTTATTAAGATTTATTGCACGATTTTTTATAAGTTGAAATACAAACATTGATATCCATTCCAGTGTATAAATGACTACATTCTTCGACGATAACACTTTTTTTAAGATTTAAATAATTTTTAAGATAGTTAAAAAAAAACTTGTTAGGAAATTATGTCAAATAAAGGCGTTATCAATATCTTACTGAATTTAAAATTTAAAAATGTGATTTCGGAGAAAAATTGATCAAAATTTGATTTTAACTTCAAAATGGACAAGTTCAAACCCTGAAACAGTAGTTTGGTTAAGCTTGGTTAACCGATTGGTAAACTAAACTGACAGATTTCGAATATTTAAAAGATACAAAAGATGAGAAATACTGGCACCAATCAGAACCCTGGATTAAAGAATAAGTTAATAAAATCGGCTTAAATTTGGGCGGCCACCCAATCATATTCTCGCATTTTGAATCATTTAAATATAAAGAATAAATACAAAAGCCATAGGAGGGAAGCCTATGGGCCATGAGTAGGGTTATTTTTTTTTGAAATTTTGCGCTAGTTATTTTTTTCCAGTCGTTTAAAACTTTTTAGTTTAAAAGATAGTTTTAGCCCCGGGTATAACCCTACCCATAGGTGATTCAAAATATTTTGCTTAAGGGGGTACTGGTCGCTGGTTTTATGAGGCCTTATGGGCATTACAAGTGCTTCAAAATGACCCGGGGTGATGACAAAGTGTACTACCGACAAAATTGCAGCTAATTTCGACATAAAACCTGGGAGAAGATAGTTTTACCATTTTGGCTTGTGTCGCTTATGTGTCATGGAGTGTATGTATACAAAAAAAATTAAGATGTTTTTTCCACAAGTTAAATGATAGTTCTACAAGATAGCTAATCTGACTAGTATCCTTAAGGGGGTGGTCGTCGCATTTAAAGGCGAAAAACGGGGTTTTCAATGGCCAGTTATCGCAAAAGTACAAACTGTTGGACAAAGTATTCCCTCTTACTCATGTATTTGCGCAAAAATCTTGCATCCTATAAAAAAGTGGAAAGTGACGGATTGCTCGTCCAATCAGAAACGTGCTAACAAAACTGACGGATTTTTTTTTTAAATGTATCTCCTCTTTGAGTTTTTAAGGTACAACAATGATTTATGACTTTAATTAACCGGACAGAACGTGAGCAGATAATCGAGTTGAGTTTTTTCGAAAATTCTTCGATTTGGTCTAAGTATCACCAAAAAACAATATTTTGACCCTATTTAGGGGTCTCAATCAAAATGTATATCCTCCCCGGATTTAAAAGTAGCACATTCGAAATCTACATGAATGTGCAGCTAAAGAGTCCGTGCATATTATCGAGTTGAGTTTTGTCTAAATTTCCGACATGTTGTAAAATACTATTTTTAATAGCAAATAAATAATATATATTTGTGCCTCGAAAAACTCAATAAAACGTTTTTTTGTAAATCGTGTTTTAAATTTCCAAAAATCAAGAAATTTCAACTTTTTTCATACAAAATATTTTCGAACTCATCAAAAAGTGCTTTCCTAGCCATGTATNAAAATAAAACGAGTACCAAAATGCTTGCAATTTTTCATATTTTCATAAAAAGACATAAAACTGAAATTGGGAAAATTTGTTTCTAGGGCCTCATTTCGCGACGACCACCCCCTTAACGCCTTGTATGGCTAAATTCTTATCGAGAAAATAACATTCCAGCGACCAGTACCCTTTTCAAGTCTCTTCAACCTCCATAACATTTTTTAAACCTTATTCCACAAGACCAGCGTGATTTCTTATTATTTGTAATTAGGGAGGATTTCAACTCGGGATTCTTTTGCGAATTGCAAGGTTTACAAGTTTGTACTTGACCTATAGCTGAATTTTGACACGTTTCGACTTGGTCAATCACCAAATTTTCTTTATTTTGTTTCTGTCTTTTTCTTTTGCATTTTTCTGCATCTAATTCCCAATCTCCCCAATTTGACCAATTTTCGGAAATTTCTTAATAGGATTTTGCAATTTTCATAAATTTTAGTTTATGAAGGTTGAATTTGAAATAACTTTCTAATCGAATCGACCAGCACCACCCCCTTAACCGTCGACAAAAATTTACCAAAAGCTGCATTTTTCACATGACTAATTTGCCTGTGTTTTTGCGGTTCAAAATTTGAAGTTAAAATAGGGTGAAAATCAAAAACGGTTAAATTATTCGAGCTTGATCGGATCGCAGTTTTCAAAAACCTGATCGGATCGGACCGAATAAATGTCGATCCGATCCGATTAAGTTATGCCGACCTCTGGTTAAATAAGTTAAATTCAAAAAAGTGTTCGATTTTTATTTTTTCGAAATTTTTAAGCCTTAGTCCGATGTTGATTGGTTTAAATTTTAATAGACCCCTGTATCGCAGACAGACTTTGGCGCTGGAGAGCTAAAACTCCCTGAATTTGATTTTTGGCCACCTTGTACCGTTGCCTTAATGTTTGTCACACGCCACGCTTTTTAATCCGCGCCTGTGATTGATCATAAATAAACAATACGGTGCGTAGGATGAAAAACTAGCCCGATTGAGTGCTTCTCATTTAGGGGGGGTTTTAAAAAAATACTGCCAATTTTTTTTTGGCTTATAATAATTTTTGAACTTTTGAGTGTAATTTCGAAAACAAATTGAGTAAATTAGTTTAGACTGCAGACACTCTAAATTGAATTACAAACTAAAAATTGAAAATCCTGAAACTGCTGTTCCGCTTCTTGATCGATCTATTGGAAATATTTGAATGGTTTTAGCTTGAAATGCGGAAGGACATATAATTAATGGACATGCAACATCTTCGTCTGCTAGACTTTTCACGTTCAAATTACTGTTTTTATTTAGTATTACCCATTCTCCACGATTCCATAAAATGCGGAATGAATCAAAGTCCCAAGAATATCGCCCGTTTCTTAAATTTTGATTAATCCAATAAATTCCATTTATTTCCTTTTGGTCTTGGCTCACAATTTCCAAATTTATCTAAAATAGTTTTTTACATAATAATTATCAAAATATAACCTCCTTAACAACCATACAATTTGGGGGGGTTTGGGGTTCACCCCCAATTTGGGGGGGGGTGTGGGGGTTATCCCCCCATCGTGGGCGAAGCTCACATCGAACACACTTAGGGGGGTTTTGAGGGGTTCCCCCCCAATATAGACGTGCCCACAGATATAATCGCCCGTTTTTTAAATTTTGATTAATCCAATAAATTCCATTTATTTCCTTTTGGTCTTGGCTCACAATTTCCAAATTTATCTGATATAGTTTTTTACATAATAATTATCAAAATAAAATTTCTAATTGTTTTTGTGACTAAAATGCTCATTTCGAGAAAATTTTTTAAAAAAATAGGACCTTGGGAATGGCAAAATTCGAATATCAGAACTTTCTTAATCGATCTAAAGAGTGCTAAAAATCGAAAAGTGATCGCATATATTATATAATATAATTATATATAATATATATCAAACAATTTACAAGTAAGTGATAAAATATTTGTGCACGGACCGTGCATCACGGTCTTCTTAATAAAAACCTCAACAAAATATTCGTGTGCTTGGCGTAGAGCCAGTTGGGTGAAATGTAATGTTTTTTTTGGTCAATGACAAAAATGTAAAAAAACTTACAATGCAAAAATTTGATATGAAATTAGTTTCAAATTCATATAAAATAAGCTCACACTGCACTCAATGAAATTCCCTATCAGATGGTACAAAATGTTTTTAAAATACTGTTAACTGTCAATAATTATGATGCCAATTGAGCTCTTAACATTTAATTCTTGACACTTTTTTTTTGGACAACATTAAAATGGGAGTTATAGTCCTGACTGGCACAAGTTTTTGAAAGTGTTTTTAAGGGAGTACTGGTCGCATTTTAAGGCCAAAAACAGGGTTTTCAGCGTCGCCTCAATGAAGTACTAGAAACAGCACAAACATATGTATTTCAGTTTAGGGATAATTGAACATTAATCTTGCTTTCACAAAACAAATCGAAGGCCTCTGATTGGCCGACCAATCAGGAACGACCTTTCAAAAGTGGCACTAATTTTACTTCAAAAGCCTACTCCTCCCTGAGTTTTGAAGATAGAGAATACTTTTATAGTTTTTATTGACCACAGAGAACGTGAGCAGAACCCCAAGTTCAGTTTTACTCAAAACAATTTCATCCGGCGCTTAAATGAGCAAAAAACTGTTNCTTATTTTGAGTGCCTCGGGGAAAATACTACTCCTCCCTGGATTTTGACGGCAGAAACCTAAAACTGGTATGTATACGATCCTTGAGGATACGCGCAAAGCCCCTAGTTCGACAATTTGCATTTTTGTATCTCGTCTTTTTGGAAACCGCGATTCAAATTCTCAGAAATTTCAAAAATTTGAAAAAAATCACACTGAATTTGTTCAAATCGCGATGAAAATACTTTTTTTATGACAAATGAAAATAAAAAGACATCTGATCAACTTATTTTTGTCCATATTTTCAGAAAAAAACATTTTAAAACTAATCTGGAAAATTTCATGTCCGAGTCTTTCAATGCGACCAGTACTCCCTTAAACTAATAGAATTAGAAGAGTTTTCAGCACGTACTTTATATATTTTCAAAGATTGGCTCAAATCATTATGGTTTTTGAAATATCAAACAAATTACTAGTTTTTTTATTTGTACATTTTAGAATTACATTTTTAAAAGAAAAAAATTCGATTTTATTTGTTTATTAAACACAAACTTAATTCCATTCAAATAAGAATTTAACTTCAAATCAAGCTCTATGATGGAATGGTATGGCACCAGGTATGCCAAAAGCGGTATACTGTTATCTTTAGAAAATTTTCCCGAGACACCTTATCTATCTTTTAACAAACAGATTATGTTTACAAGCATAGATTGGATGCATGGGAATCATGTTCGATATGTGCTCAAAATGATTTACCTCACAATTATTAATATTTTTCGAAGGTGATCGACGAAATTTGTTTTCTGACCGAAATTTTATGTGTTTTTGAATTGAAAAATTGTTTGCTGAAATCTCTTGAAATTTTGTTGTTTTTTCTGCTTCTGGTAAATATTTCCAGCCAGTGACGTCATCAGGGCAAAGGTTGGCATCTAGAGAATAAAATCGATATACATTATTCTTGGCCATTATCACATAACCACTCAGTTTGGTTGCTCGATCTCCAAAAATATCAGAAACCCATCGGATGAAAACTTTGGTAAGAATTCAACAATAAATCTGAGCCATTCTCCGCAGAGAGACAAAATTCAAAATATGGATTTTTAAAGTCCTAGCAAGATTGGTGTCTGCAAAAACTGACTTAAGTAATAAAACAAAAGGGAACCCCAACAGATAAAAATAAGCTGAAAATGTAATAGAAAAAAGAGTAAGTAGAGGTCGGGTCAAAAAAAGCTGGCCAGGACGAAAAATGGGTGTAAAAAAGTTGAAAGAGGAATAGAGGATTTATTTTATTGCAGGCACAGATAAAATACTTACCAAAGAAGGGAAGTTTTCACAGCAGAGAAAAAATCGACCCGATTGAGGAGTCGCGGCGGCAAAAAAACATGATAATCTTTTCCAAAAACGTCACGTGATCTTATTTTTCGAGAAATAAGGATTAATTTATGACATATTCCAAACCTTATTTTGAATTATTTCGTCACGTGAATTTTTATCGACTTTGGTTGTAATGATTGAATATCTAAAAACGTTTGAAGTTAGACCCTGTATAATTTTTTGACGTAATTTGAGTAACTTTTTTTGCAGATGCAATACCCAATTGGTGGTTTGTTTAATATTTGAAATATGAAAAATGTCAAATTAACCCTAAATTCGTGTATTTATGCAACTTGTTTCTGAGAATCGGCAAAAATGAGAGCTTTTGCAATATCCGTGAGGCTTTTCTGGAGCCTGGCACAAAAAAAAATGAAAAATGGTGAAAATTGAAGGAGAAAATACGTATTGAGTGTTTTTTTAGGAGGCTTTTTAATAAAGCGTAGGTGTCGGCGTAGGTGGGATTCTATGAGATAACTGTTAAATTAGAAATCACCGTGAAGTGTGTTCTTCAAATGAAAAAGTTTTGAGATATCAGCTCTGCTAAGTTTGTCCAAAAAATAGCTTCGTAAAAGGTCAAAATCAGCGACACCCACACCCTTAAGAGGATTGTTGGGTGCAGTAGTTATTTGGACCACGGTCGCAATGGGAGTGGGAGTCGCAAATTTGAGCCTCTTTCAAGGTCATTTCTCGCCAAACTAGCATAGGTGATATTCCAAACACACTTT
The DNA here is from genome assembly GCA_004367855.1 of Oikopleura vanhoeffeni. Taxonomy (NCBI): domain Eukaryota; kingdom Metazoa; phylum Chordata; class Appendicularia; order Copelata; family Oikopleuridae; genus Oikopleura; species Oikopleura vanhoeffeni. The sequence goes on along the minus strand of SCLH01002038.1, from coordinate 11,023 downwards.
GTAACTAACAAAACCAACTTTCGCGGTAATTTTGAACTTAACAGTAATCTGATACAATCCCACCTACGCCTTCAAAAAAGCTTCTTAAAAACACACGCAGTTCGTACCTACTCTTCAATTTTCATCATTTTTTATTATTTTTTGTGTCAGGCTCCAGGGAAGCCTTACAAATAATGCAAAAGCGCTTTTGTTTTAACATTTTGCTTTCAGCGGACAAAAACGCGAAAAAACCAAAAATTTTTGAAATGTCTGTTTGGGAGGCTCAGGCTAAAAGCACAAAACTTGTTTGACAATAAACTAGATTTTTTTTTGAAATTTTGATTCGGCGTCTCTTGGGGCCATGTCAACTTTTGATTTTGGCCTAAATTTTGACAAAACCAGAATAAATGCTTCAAAATAGTTTTTTCCGTAACTACAAACACTTTTAAGGATTTTGGTGCAATTTTTAACTCGGTAGCGTCAAAAGAAAACAAATAGCGCACTTTCAATTTAAATCAAAAAAATCAATAATTTTTGTTTTCGTTTTTTGGCCGCCGAAAGCAAAATTTAAAACAAAAACAATTTTGTATTATTTGTTAAGCTTCTCCGGAGCCTCACACAAAAAATAATAAAAAATGATGAAAAATTAAAGAAGTAGCGTACCGAACGGCGTGTCTTTTTAAGCAGCTTTTTAAAAGAGTTGGTGTCGACGTAGGTGGATTGTATCATATTACTGTTAAATTCAAAAATTACCGCGAAGTTTGGTTTTGTTAGTTACAAATGTTTTTGGAATATCACCTTTGCTAGTTTGGCGGGAAATGACCTTGGAAAGAGGCCAAATCAGCGACACCCACTCCCTTAGAGTTGACTAGTTTTACGGTAACCGGTTATTTGGCGTGCCACAAAATGACTTTCCGGTGAGTCACGAAACCCGTTCCTCAAACTACTCCTTGAAATTTGAATATCCCTCAAGTCATATCTGAGAAAATAGTCAGGCTGCTTTTGATCTAAAACAAATCTCGCTAAAATTATCCCACCTTTTTGAAATTTTCAATTAATTTTGTCGAGGTGTTATCGTGGCCTTATCATTAATATCGGTCATCCAGTTTGTGAACTGGATGAAAATATTTTCACTATTTTTCGCCAGATTATTTAAAATTCTTCTATTTCGTTATTTCTCCTAAATTATCTCTAAATTTCTTCCTAAATAGCGCCAAAGACTAAATTCAGCGTGATTTCAAATAGTTTATTTTAAACCGAAAGGCTGGTGATCCATATAGACCCGACCTTCCTGAGAAATACTCATTTATATGCTTTATGGTACTGCATCTAAATAAAGGCTGACTTTTATATGTTGCCGTTATTCTCCCAATGTATTACGACTTCTTAGGCAGAACATTATGATTGGTTAACTCGTAGACTCGATTCTAGCCAACTAGTTGCCATTCACCATTAATCGAATTTTACGATGCTTAAACATTAATGACAAGATCAGTTATAAAGTATCGATAAACTTTGAAACAAAATGACGTTTGTGCGTTTTTTTTTTTGAAAATTTTTACTGTATTACAGACTAGTAATTACAGTACTTATTTTTGCAAATTTTTTTAAATCACAAAAATTAACCTTTCATCGGGTGATCAGAAAAAAATCTAAGACTTTTTTCCATTACACCATAGCCCCAAAATGATCACGTGACCGTAATATTAAGGAATAAGGTGGTAAAGTAGTACTGTTTTTTTCCAAAAATTGCTTAAATCAATTTTTGAAGAAGTGAAGTGGTTCTTAGAAGTTTTTAAGACTTTTTTCCCATTACACCAGCCAAAGCGATCACGTGACCTTCAAATAAGAAAATAAGGTTTTGTGAAAGTAACAAATAGTGATTCAAAATTACGCCGAAAATTTTTTTGGGCAATAAACACCTAATTTAAGAGTTTTGAACATAATATATTTTCCAACACGTCACGTGATCTTATTTTTCAAGAAATAAGGATTTATTTATGACATATTTTAAACTTTATTTTTGGATTATTTCGTCACGTGATTTTATTCAGACTTTCCTGTAATTGAGAAAAAGTCTTAAAAACGTTTGAAGTTGACCCTGGAATTTTTTTGACGTAATTGAGTACTTTTTCAAATTACTGTATATTGGTACCATATATATTTTTTCAAAGTACTCAAATCATGCGAAGACCCCTTAAAAGAATCGTAACGAATTTCTAAGACTCTTAATGCATTACAGTATGGCCTCCAGTTTAAATAGAGCATCTCCAGAAGTCATAGCTTTCGAAATGCTGATAACATAAGAATGCGTAGGCGAGAGAGAAGGTGAGAAAAATGAATAATTACGATTGGGTTTTTTTTTATTTCAAGATTTCTGTTTGTTATTGTGAAAATTGGCCTCCGGTTAGAATAGAGCACCTCTAGAAGCCAAAACTTCCGAAAAATTAATTTACTTAGAATCAAAAAAGGTTTGCGAGTAAGCGTAGGCGTGACTACGTCTCTGGTTCTTAACAATAAATGATAATGAACAATAATTTTCAGAGTCAATTTACAAGAGATTTTTGATGAAAACATATATAATTGTTAAATGGAACTAGAGAAAACCTTTGAAGTTAACTTCACAGTAGTTCAAAATATAAATAAACGTTTAAATTCGTATGATTATTGCACTGTTGCCCGTCACTGGGGTACATTTTCGCGAATTTTTTTTCTCATCCCCATTAAATGCCTTTTTGTTCATCGGAATTTTTTTATTTTTATTTTAATTTTATTGCAAATTGGCTGAATTATTTTAAGCTATTGAAAAATGTATGTTAATAATGAAACTTTGCTCATATGGCCGATTTAAAAGTGTGGCAACTAGTTGGCTAGAATCGAGTCTGGGTTACAGATTTCATGTCTAAAGCTACGAGTTAAAATTAAAACAAGTTAAAATCACTCATTTAGGCTATATTTTAGTGTATTTTAGTATGCGAATTGTGTATATATTTGAAATATACGTTAATTATCTATTTTTCTCATTTTTTCACATTGAACATCATCAAAAAATAGCCAAAATCTCATTTTTTTACTTCTCTAGCGCAAAAAAATTTATTTTAAAATCAATAATTTTTTAGGCTGAATAATTTCGAAAAAATAAGAAAAAACCATTCGTCTGGGCAGCAATTAGTGATGGATAAAAATATGAATTTTCTAATGAAGGAAGTTTAGATAATAATCGGGTTTTGCTGATACGGATAGTGATACTTCAAGTTTTAGGAGAACTTTGATCACATTTGCACCTAAAAACTCTTTTCAATGAAAAAATAAAAAAAAGAATGAAAAGTATTTTTGAGTTATCTTTTTGGTCAAAATTTGACTATCGAAATTTCTCATTGAAATTTTCAATTTAAACCTAACATTACCAGCAGGAATTTCTTTATACCAACTTTGGATACGATTCGATATAACCACTAGATTTAATGTTCCAGAATAAAAGAATTAAAATGATAATTTTCTGTTTTTTCGATTAATAAAGAGTCGAGCATGTTATAATTGGTTTAACCGCTTCTTTTTCACATAAATGACTGGGATTTGAAGACCATGAAACTAATTTCTTTCAGTTTCACATGACTTATTATAAATTATAAATTGTATCCTTAGTCAAAAATGCTGTCATCCAGGGAATGAATTTTAGACAATAATCCGTGAAATTTGAAGGTTTTCGAAAATTTCGAGATTTTTTTGAAAATTATTCAAAATTCGAAAAATTAGTATTTAAATGAGTGTAAAAATCGTTTTAACAAAATAATAAAAAAATAAAATCATTTTTTGCGAGAACCAATTTCAAAATTTCTGTATTTGAAGAAATTGAAAGTTTTAAAATTTTTTGAGATTAGCACTTTCCAGCGAGAAACGTATAGTTTCGCCTTAGGGGACAACCGCAGCCAATGTTAAAGAATACGTAAGTAGGCGTGAGAAAAACCGTTAGAAATACTTACGTAACCGCGGCTACGTTAAAGAAGTGTTAGAGTGGCCCGAAGATACGTAACGGTAAGTTAAGTGCGACCAGTGGTGGAAATTGCAAATCACTCGCAAACTTAACATCTGGCCCGAAGTTTATTTCTTCGATGCGTCACCTCGAAAACACTTCGACAGAGGACACGCTTAATTTTTTTGTTTAATTCACAATGATTGTATTACAATCAAGCAAAATGCAAAAATTAATTATGACTTTAAAGAATGCTCCTAAATTGCCCTCGTGTTTTCAACAGAAGTTAACTTTTTGGTAGCATTTTTAAACGCCTACAAATTATTTAAAAAGGCAAATTTTTTTCTTGGAAAAGCCCGTCTAAAAATATTCACATTTATTATTTAAATGCAATCAAAAGTTTCCTCTTTATGAACAAAAACATTGTAATGAATATCTCATCATTTAAACAAAAAAGTTCAGTGAAGAGGATTCACCGTGTTTAACGCCTTGTATCACGTGGACTTCTCGTTTGAGTGATCCGGCAAAAAACCCCAAACCATAAATATTCAACCTGTACGACTTCTACTAACAAAGTAACAAAAATTCACGTGGACATTTCTTTATCAGTTACATCTCCAAGATCCACCGTTTTTACAGAAATTTTTTAGTAATTAGCCTAAAGATTTTTTCGCTTTTGAAATCTTTGAAAAATCGTTTTTTGGTCGTAATTTTTATTTTTGAGGAGTATGACTTATGATGAGCTAAAGCGCTAATTTTTTTAACCCTTAGACGTTCGAAAAAAAACTTCAGTGGAGGCGCTAATTCTTCCTTTTTGAGACGTTTTAAACTTTCAAAACCTCAAAAGGTTTTGAACGTCCAAGGTTAAAGTAATAATTAGGCGTTTTAGGAGGGTGTTTATTTTCCTGGAGGTCGGGCACTTCGTGGTCGATTCTCAAATAACCGGTGAAAATTCAAAATCAGTTTAAAGGCCGTCATATGGTTAATCCTAGAACTTAAAAACTTTACAAGATTAGCAAATAAACAACCCATTTTTTTGACTTATTTCGATCTTCACATGCTTTTTCACAATCAACCATAAAAATATTAATCTCTAAATAAGCCACTTTTATTAAAAGGTCACCGATATACACTACTAACCATATATGGATTACCCGCCCTCAGAGTACAAATCCTAAATATTTGAATGATACAAACAACGCAAGATATTAGCACCCAATCAAAACCCTTGATTGCGGAATAGGCCGATTTCATTGGTCAGATTAGAAAGAATCAACCAATCAAATGCTCAGATTCCGCATTTTTCAAAGATTTAGGATTTGTACTCTGAGGGCGGGTGATTCATATGGAAACCCCTTGTAATGGAAACCCACCACCCTTTAATGGAAACCATTACATATATTTCAAACCATTTTGAAAAACAAGGTATGTTTCAGTAAATAAACTTGTTTTGGTGCTAATTTGCTCAAAACTATTCCAGAAAGTTTGTTGGTTTCGGCTGCTCTATAATTGATCTTTTCAAAAAAATTTTTCAAAATAAGAAAATTAAATAAAATAATATATTAATCCTTTGTATTTGAAAATGTTTGATGAAGCAAAGATTTTTATCTGTCGCATCCATGAATTTTATGCGGTAATTTATACGCAAAGTGATTTTGAAAGATATTTGATTTATAAAATAATTTTTGTTTTTTTAATGTTTAACTTTCCATAAACAAGCATTTGAAAAACATCCAAATAACTTGAAAGAATTTTGATCTCCAAATTGGAACACCATTATATAATCCACTTTTACTCACATTATTCCTCCTTTCATGTTTAACTTCGATCGAGAAGAAAATTCTGAAAATAATTTTAATTTAAACCTAGATATTTTTATTATTATTCACTAGATATTTGTTATCAGTTTGAGCTATCTAAAACTTAATCGATGAGTCGTTTTCAAAAGCCGAATTAATTTGCCGCCATTGACTCAGGATGCTTGTTCTTCCTCGATTAAGATATATCGAAGATCCTTCCTTAGGGTAATTTTTATCTTGAGCGTCATTAATTTGATAAAGTGGCCAATCAAATTGCGGGATTCTTGAATTGAGTTGACAATCGGGTATTATGATTGGACACTGGCTCAAGTGATGTACGCCTCAAGATTAAATTACACTAGGCAGGTCTTCGATATAATATACAGCCTGAGTTTTCTCGTTTGTTGATTTTTTTTCGGAAGAATGGTCGTTAATCGGTCAATACTCGGGAAAACTGTATCTGATTGGTTAATAATTGCGGAAGAAACGCATTTCGGGACACGAATCGCGTGATGACATACGTAACTGTTTTATAATATTTAATTCAGCCAAAATGCACCCACTGACTCAAGCACTACGCACTCAATCGGGCCAATAAAATTACAGGAATAGGTAATGATCTTCATTTGCACACAGAATATTTCTTCCGTGCAGTAATGATGATTACGTAATCATCACGTGTTTTGTCCCGTTATAGATTCTCGACCAGATAAATAATTATATAAACTCGGACATCGTAATCTTTAAACGTTATCGTACCTTTAAACGATTAAACGTACTTTACATGTTTACATTCAACTATTCCACAATAATCCCATTTTTTCTCTGGATCTGTGTATAGCACCAAGGACCAGGATTTTTGGATGATGATAATGTTCTGTTTTCTTTGAAAAATATTATTTTTATTTCAACGAATTATTTTTGTCTACCTGGCATTCGACAAAAATTATTATTTTATTTAGAGGAGCATATTTGACAACGTGTGGACGATTACTGTTCCATTTTTGACAAATTCGACCAGAAAAGTATAATTTGCCTTCCCACTATTATTAAGATCTATGATTTTTAAACATTTTTCTGAAAATTCATTACTTCAAAAAAAAAATCAGAATTTTATGAAAAAAACGTCACTTCAAAAAGCACTTCTCTCTTAGCCTTTATTTTTGGCATCCACGGGTGAACATTTCTTAACCCCCACCTGCAAGAGATGTCCTACCCCACCTGCAAGAGTGTCTATCCCCACCTGCACGAGAGTTTTGGATTTCAGAACTCAACACATAGGACTATGTGACATAGATAGGTGCGCAGCGGTAAAAATTCTAAGTTTGAAATTAAAATGATTAAATTAAATGATTTTCATTTATAAAGTGTTCCGCCTTCGCATTTTTTTTGCTCAAAATGACCAAAATTTTCGAACATTTTATTTTTCAAAAAAAAATTTTCAGAAAAAAGCAATTTTATGTGAATACGATCCTTGCACAAGAAAACTAAAAAATTGAAGCTGATTATGCCCTCAACAAACGAAATTAGTGGCTGAAATTAAGGGTTTATTTGAACTCACTTTCTGACACACTAGATGGCCCAAAAAAAATTGTTTTGTCGGATCGTCTTTTTCGGTGGCGATGTAACCACCCGATAGCAATAAAATGTTTGATCAAACAGGTTTTAATCTTTGTTCCAGTCTGTTTATTAACTGCATTTAAACAAAAATTGCAATCCAAATAATTGCATTTTTCAGTCTGATGAGAATTCTAGAAACTCACCAATTTTTGAAATTAAAAAAATAAGGGGACTTATCGGGGTCTGTTCCGATATTCCGCCGGCCAAAATGACACTTCCCCAAAATATTTTTGGTTTCTGTGTTCTGAAACCGCCGTGCAGATGGGGGTTAAGAAGTAATCAAGAGAAAATTTCCCTTTTTTAAGCTGTAATAATAAGCGTCATGTTTCGATTTTTCGGAATGCGAAGAATAGCTTCACGTAATTATTGCCCGAAAATCGATATAATAAAAAATGGGCCACAAATTGTGACTTTAAAATTTAGGGCCTATCTCAAATAATTAATTTGTGAGACATCTTTGCTGTAAGTTTTATATAACAATCACAAATTTTTTGGTCGATGCAAAATATGTGGATTTGACAAGAAATATTCTAGTCTTTTTCCATGTCCTTTCAGCAAAAACACCAAATCGTCTGTGTTTTTTGGAAGATCTTTACGAGGCTGATCAGAAAATAGAGCTGATTTAATATGCTGTTGTCTGAGCGCGTGAAAATGTCACCAAAAGCTTTCCTCGTATTACGACTTTTCTAATCCACGGTATAACCAACCATGGTTAATTATGTACACGAGAGGTTAAAAGAGCAAAAGTATTTCACACTCTTTAGCGCCCCACTTGTACATTATTGATCGCACGGTAGTTTTATTTACCGTCCATTAGCAGTAGGCAACTCGAGGAGATGCTTTTAGAAGATATTGTCAAAGCAAGTACTTGACATTAACGTAAGTCATGTTTTGAAGCGAATCCCCCAAAAATGGCAAGCATAACTTCTATAGCCGCAATTTAAACTTTTTGGAGTTTTTAACAAAAGCAGGGAGTATATCTAGCGTTGCGCACGGTTGGAATTTTAAAACTGACGAAAAAATAGTTCACCCGCGCCGCAAACCCTTAAGTATATCTGAAAATTGCCTCTATAGTCTATTATGGTCGCCCAAACACGCCACTAAGTGCGTTGCACCAAAAAAATCACAAGGCAAAAAATTTCGCGCGTCAAAACTATACTATGTCGCGAGTTTCAGACTCATAGCAACTTTTTATCGGTAGTAATTTTTTGCTCGGGAGGCCTATCTATAGAGCTAAATATACTCTTTTTGAGTTGAAATTTTGAAGATATTTAGCAGAAAAATTCTAATTAGTAGCTTAACGATTGAAAAAGCAAAATGTCTCAGCTGTTCTGTACAATTTTTGACCATGAGCTATCCAAAATTGCGATTTGACAATTTATAAAAATCCAATTTTCGCATCATTTGTACCCATGGACTTTATTAACCGAATGAACCAAAACTGTTTTCCATCTCTATGCAATGTTTCCTTGTTACACTCCATGAAAATTAGTATTAATTCCAACTGCTGTCTCAATTTATAAATAATTGGGGCTCAAGGGGTTGTGGGTGTAGAATGTTGAAATTGCTGGCGGAAATAGCCCTCTCCTCCCAGCTGGACTGGAAGGGTCGATAACGTGCAGATAGAATAAATGAGGAATAAAATACTGGAGACTAAAACCTTCTTTATCAAACTGCAAGAAATTTTTTTATTCTGGTAAGGGTGGTCTCACCGGTGCCGTACTGAAAAACGCGGTAAAAATATGTCTCTATTCACTAAATTAGTTATTCTACGTCAATTTTTGCCTTTAAATGAATCAAACAAAGATGTTGGCGGAAAAGTACGACGTCTTAAAAATACGATAATGCGCCGTCGTGGTTTTAAAAACAATCTCCTTCGCGTTTTTAGGCGGAAAAAATGAAATCAGACAATTTGATTAAATCTAATTATGCATCGCGTCAATTTTGTTTGCAAATTGAATAAAACAGACTTATTGAAACCTAGATAATTTTCAAATATATGTTTGCAAAAAATTGTTAAAAATATTCTCATGTTGATTAAGCGTGAAAAAACGGTTCATTGTTTATAATTTTAATTATGACGGAATTTTAGAAAAAATAATAAACTATTTTGTTCCACTCATGCATTCTTTACACCACAACCCCTTAAGAGGGTACGTGGGTGTAAAAAAGCATAGTCGATGAAACAAAATTATTAATATTCACAGTAGATTTACGCTGGTAAAGGAAAATAATGTGATGGATCCGAGTCGTGATGGCGAAGGTTGGTTTGAGATATTAATGTTTTGACCCCGAAAGAAAGTTTTATAGCGTTTCGTTTAAGATTCTGCTTTTGATGAATACAAGGGAATTTACAACAAGATAATAAACCGGTTTAAATATTATTTTTGTAGTTTCCAACGTCAAAAAGTTATAAAACCTTTTTTGCTTCAAAAACAGAGAATCTTTTAAACACGGGTCTGCCAAGAGATTATTTCAAAACATTTTAACTTTTAACAAAAATATGTTTGGCTCCAATTTTTGAGGGAAAATTAACCAAGTTATTAGTATATTTTCATTTACGGTGCTATTTTGAGTTGGTTTTCAGCTTTGACCCAGACTCATTGAAGTCAGAAATAAGGTTCTGGTTCTTAAATGAATTCGATTCACTACTTACGATCGTTATCGCCTTTCACTCCACTTTGAGAGCTGAGTTATTTCAACACATTCTGACATTTCACCATCCACAACCCCCTTAACAATTTCCTCCGTTTTTGCATCGGCTATTTTAGTTTTATGAATTTATTTGCTCTCGTGGGGGTTTTTGGCTCTTGAAATAATTCCATTGCTTTGAAATTGGACTATTTTGACCTTTGGTTTTGGATGTCGACATTTTAACTCTTCGCAATTTAGGAATGTCACAAAAAATCCCAATTTTCGACATCTTGAATTGCCGTTTTAAATAACACAAGGTCGACCTATCATTTCTCGATAGAAAAGTGTCGTATTCTAAACAACAAATTTATAAATTTCTCTTTTAAGAGGGGTTGTTGAAGCAATTTAACTTTTTAACTCGAGGACAAAATAAATCGAGAAATTAGAGATTTTTGCACCGTTTCGAAACAAAAGAGATTTCAACTATACTTTCTTACACTCGTCTATATCTTAAATTCTGGCAAGAGAAGGCTATAATAAAAGAGGGCATGCCGCGCGCTTTGAAAACGCGTAGGGGAATTAAGATAAGGTTTTTTGCGAAAGATTTTGCTCAAGGCAAGGAGTAGTCAAAATGGCAGCAGTGAGTATCTTAGAAAAAATAACCCGAGTCAGGTAAAAAGTAGAAGCCTAGCTTATTTTTTCTCAGTACTCCACTGGCTGTCCTTTTGACCACTTCTGCCTTGAGCAAAATCTTGCGTATACGCAATTTGAGTTTTCGAAAAATAACTTAACTTAATCCCTCGCGTTTTCAAAGCGCGCGGCACCCCTCTTTTCTATATAGTCTTCTCCTTCCGAATTTAAGATATAGTAATAGTCATTATTCATCCTTTCACACTATCCGGAATAATCCCGGGCCCAACTACTGCAAAAAAACAATAGGGGATAGTGAAAACTATTTTTGACTAACGTGACTGGCCTGCTTAAGCCTCACGCTCCAGCCGAAAATAAGAAAACTGAT
>SCLH01002037.1:105724-130281 GCA_004367855.1 Oikopleura vanhoeffeni | reverse complement strand
GAGATGTGAGAAAACATGCTCTTAGGGTTCTTAAGAATGTTTCGGCATTAATTAGTGCTTTAAGAACTGGCCATCTCTGGTGGCATTGTTTCATTGAATTATCTTAAGGATAATTCTTGTCAATGTCAACGTATTTAGCTGTATACGGCTTGCAGAATTAGCATTAATTTAACTAATTAGATTTGTTGATGAATAAAGTCCTGAAAAGAGCGCTGCTTGTAATATTACACAAGAGTATCTTTCTAACAGTGCAGCATATCTTATATTCAATTACATGATTGCAAGTGTGCGATGAGTCGTGCATATAGGAAGCATTTACCGTACTTACACACAGTGGTTTTGTAACCTGTGTGAGCATTGATCAAGTTATAATAAAGTTCCGTCAAGTGCACTCGCTTTAGAGCGCGACAAGTGGTGGCTGCTAGCGGGTTGAGTTGTATTGATTTTCAAAGCTAAGGCAGTGTGGTATGCGTCAGTAAATTTGTTTCCTGCACTAAGGGAATTGATAACGATGTTATTTTGCATCCACAGTTTCATATTCTATGAATTTCACTTTTTGTGTCCTAGAAAATATAGTGAGAAAGCAAGGTAACAATCAATCGCGTGATCACGCTGCACAGTTGTCTTCACAAGTTACATTATTGTCTAAGGAAAGATGCACAATTATCTGGCCGTAGAGTATTGTTGTGCCCTTGATTATATCTCTTAGAAATATCAAAGTAATTTCAAATTAGATCTAGAAAATTTGACGGAATAAAAGATAACATGAATTTTTGGATTAGAAAAATGTGTTAGTTTATCCAATAATAACGCAATTAATTCACACTTTTCCTTTTAGTTGGTCAAGGAAAGTAATTTGGTATATTTGAAGTAACAAACCTGTCGGTTATCATTTTGTCTGGATTGCTTTAAATTCACATTTTATGATCAAGCTAAGATTTGCCGATTTGGATGACATGAGAGTATGATAAGGATTTAGCTGAAGACTATTATCACATCACGTGATGAGAAAGAGATATCTGCCCCTTAGATAATTTCAATAAATAGGTAATTTAAACTGTTATGCTAGAAATGCGCAAAAACACTATTCCTAAAACAACTGACCTTATATCTCGCTATTTTGTATTTATAGTCTATTTCCGATAAATAATTTGCCGCGGAAGTGAAACATAGGCGAAAAATCCTGATAAATCAAAACCCCGTAATGCTGGAACCAAACATTCGAAACAAATTCAATTTTTTGTTTGGAACGGAATCTAAATTATTTATAATTGGTTTGAAAGAAAAGATTCTACGATCCCGTTTTTGCCATTTTTGGATGATTTTAGGTATGCTGGAGCCACAATTGTGGCTCTGTGCTCACAAGGGTTAAATGTGCCACTTTTCACAAAAATTAAACAAATTGGTGCCCAGACGCAGTTTTCCCAAAATTAAAGTGATCACTGCTACAATCCGTGCATCAACTTTGAAAAAATAATAATTTTAGTATGTGCCCCGCGGGGCCCCGTAAGATATTTTTTTACAAAAATGAGTCTACGTTTATAAAAATTATTAATTTTTCAAATTAAAGATGTTCATAATTTTAATTGGCGAAATAAATTAGGGGTAAAATTCAAAAATAAACATACTTTTGTAATTTACACAATAAATATCGCTTATTTTTTAGATTATTTTGATAAAAAAGTTTTTCCTGTAATTAATGGTAGTTGACCTCTGCATTCCACAGATTATCCTAGGAATCATGTTCTCGACTGCAGAAAAAAACTAGGCCCATACTAAAAAACAGTATTTATCCAAAGCATGCTATTGTATAAACTGAAGATTAAAAAAAGAACAATAAAAAAATGTTTGCTAAATATTTAGGGCAGCTAAAGGTTTAAAAATACCAGCAGAAATTAATACTTTACTTAAAAATCACTGCTTGTTTTGACCTTGGAATTTTCTCAAAAATAAATTTGTGTATCGGTTTTGCCAAAATAGACACACAAACAATAAACTCTGGAAAAAACAATAAAATTCAAAAATATTGGTCTTAAACTCCCTGTGTGAGAAAAAATAGTTTTTCATAAAATTATAATAGAGAAAGAAAGTATAAAGGCAGTTTTAATAATTAAAAAGCACTCTTCAGGTCTTTATTGGGCTTAAACTTCAAGAAACTGGTAACTTGAAGATCCTTGTCTTCATTTGGTCTTTAATTCGGAGCACGATATTAATCACAAAATCGCACCAGGCTGATTTAAAAAAAAAAAGAAAAATGTTGAAAAACGAACAGCTCTGCGCGAGCGATTGGCGTTGATTTATTGTCAGCTTTTTGTACTATCGAGTACTTTACACTGCATTGAGCTGTATTGAGCCATTGTGTATTTGAACCAAAATTTGAAATTGTTCAATCCTCATTTGGCCAAAAATTTGGTCTTATTTGAATTAATCCATGCCAATTGTAAATATTCCAAACCAATTTCACTCGAGCGAAATAAATTCGAGGAAAAATTCGTCTCGAAATACTATTTTTGAATAAAATAATATATGTTTAGCAAGCCATAACTCGAGAATGTCCTATAGACTATAGCACAATTTTCTCTTTTAGTAGTTGATCTAGTCAGCATCACTTCTCATTTTTCGTGAAAAAACTAAGATTTTATCGCTTATAATAAAGGAAGCGATTTTTTTTAAATCGGCCTGCCTCGACGATAGACAAACGATATGCTTATTATAGTTAGCTTAAACCGATGATCAAATATGTTTCAGGCTTCAAAATCAATTCTTTTACTCCATTTTAGGAAAGATTTGAGTTCGGGTTTTCATCTTTGAAATCGTAAAAATTTGAAAAAAAAAATACGAAGCATTTTGAAAATTTTCCGCATTTTTTGTCAAATTTTTTTTGTTTTAATAACTGTGGAAAAACCAAAAAAATAGCCACTTTAACTTTTTTCAAATAGGATTCCTGAGGCGACATATTGTTTCTTCTGGGACCCGCGTTTATAGGGCGTTTGATAAAAACATCAATATTTTTTTTATGTAATGTTTTCAATTTTATAAAATTTCTGTACTTTGATAGCAGTTTTAATGTAAACTTTACTTTTAAGAAAAAATTATGAAATTTTCACTATGTTCAAAATCAAGTCTGGAAAACATTTGTTGTTTTATTGTGCGTTTTGGTTTTTTTTGATACTTGAATCCAAGGTAAATCATTTCAGTTCTCTGTATGTCAGATCTTAGTCAATATATATTATAATAGATTATGGGTTATGATTTTTAATCTATTTAATATTATCAGCCGTAGGTCAAATACTATTCTTAATCGGGTGGTTTAGGGAACTCGCTGCGAGTTATTTTCCACATGCATTTGAAAATTGTAGATGGATAGAAATGTTTTTATAGGGAGAACTATACACTTAGGACTGTATCACTTGATAAGGTGCCAAAATATACTCGGCACTGAATCTTTAGAAAATATCTTTAGAGTGTTTGGTTACGAAAAATATCCTTAATCAAATTAATTGTGTTGTTGAGAGATTGGATATGTGTTAGTGGGAACCGCATACAGTTTTCTAATTGAATAGTCCGATGACACTTGTGTTATATATAATCTTGAAAATTAAGATATATTACTCTTCGCAATTAACTGCTTATTCTAATTAGTTATGATATCTCAAAACACGTAGCCATGATTTTTCACTTCTTTACTTTTTTTAATTTTGGCCTTTCAAATATATTAATTAGCACCATACTTTTCCATGGGAAAACAGAAAAACTTTGACAATTATTTAAGAATTTTAATTAGAAATCAACCTTATTGCCAGAGAGATGCAGTAACCAAGCCCCAGTCGTGTCTACTAATGAAATTGTCAAGTGTTTTTATTAAATTAATCGTCTTTTCTATAAAAAAAAAATTTGTTTGTACTAAATGATTTTCGCGTCGGGAATTAAAGTTGGAAATTTCCATGTTTACAAATGTCTGAAGAAGTGGTCTGTTTTAATATTTTGAACTATAGTCTAGTTATAAGTTTAGAAAATAAAATGTGAAAGTTTGGTAAGGATGATGAATCACATTCATTTTACCGTGGCAACGATAAAAAAAAAAATTATAAAAAAATAAATTTCCAAATTTTTTTCAAATATTGCTCTGAAAAAATGTACCAATCTTCTGGACTTATGCCACCCCCTTAAGAAGATTGTAGGGTTTCCATCTTATCTTTTGATCCAGAACAAATAACACCATAAAGAAAGGTTAACTGAGATCTTCAAAGTCAATAATCTTCTAAAAAATTTAGAAAATTTTTGGGTAATTTAAAATCGGAAATTGTGATTTTGTTCAACTAATTTTTAGGGTGTATGACTATAACGACAACGGAAATTTAAAAAATGATATTAAAAAAATTCTACAATTCTTGAAAAAGCAAAATTCTAATTTTGAGTTTTTTTCAAATCAAGCTCAGGCGCGCGGCGCCCCTTGTCAAAATTCAAAAAAAAGTGATTACATACCGCTAATAGCCAATCGAGATTCAGATTTTTGACCTTTTTTGTTATTCTGCTTACATCAGGGGACTCATACCTTAACGTATTTCTCCAAAAAAATATTATCACCTTATTTTTATGGTTTTTTTAGCCGAAACGTTAAATTAATACCATTTTTAATGGAATATTTCTATATGATTGATATTTCTATATGATTGATGTTTCAAAACCAAAACAATCATTTTTATAGGTTGGTCCGATTTTGCTCGAACTGGAAATCCAGGTTTTCCTGCATTTGACGCTGATACAAAAATTATAAAAGATTTTAACACCCCGGCCGATTCTTTCAAATCTGGAAATGACGAAGGAATACAGAAAAGAATCGCTTTTTGGCGCGAAGAATACTATGGTGTTAGAACAAAGTTTTAATATCTTAAAAAACTACATTATTCTTGATAAAACTACGATAGAATTACTGATACTGTATTACTAATAAAACTAATAATAACAATAGCATATTTCACCTGGTTTCACTCGCACGGTATATCTAAATAAAGAATCCATAGGCTATGCCTCTACTTTTGCGTTCGCGTTTAAACCTATTTTCGAAGATCTAATTGGTCACTGTAGTAGTAGCCTATACTTAGGGTGAATACCGTGAGAGATCGATTTTTTTTTCAGATTTTTGTCCACCAGTTTTCCCGTTATCGTGGTTTTTCCGACATAAATCGCACATTTCAGTTTTGTCTTTCAGAAATCATTAATTATATGCAGTGCTCAGAGATGCTCAGAGATAAATTACTATATTAAATGGTACCTTAGAATGTTAGCCACACATTTAAAATAAAAAATTTTCGCCAGGTCTCGCCAGATAAAAATATTTTTTATTGTGAATGGTTGCTCGCAAAATCAAATTTTTTTATAAAATCTAAATGAACCATAGCCTTTTAACAACAGAACTCCATCTCAAGAAGGTTTACTAACTCTATAGCGCGTGTTCAAATCCCACTCATGTTGTCTAAGTGATTGTCTTGAGTATGATAGGCAAGGGTGCTTGATAATGGAATCGCTAAATTAGATCGGTGTGTAATCACTCAAGCAATCACTAAGGCAATCACTTAGACAACATAAGTGGGATTCGAACTCGCGCTATAGAGATAGTAAACGTTTTTGAGATGGAGTTCCGTTGGTGAAAAGATAGTGTCAAATTGACATGAATCGATTATGGAAACGAAGAATAATGGGACGCGCGCATAATGAAACACCCGTTCCATTTGAATCCGGCGTTTATTATTCCGTTTTTATTATTTTTTCAGATAGCTAGATTTAACATTTTTTAGCTAATAATTAGTGTGAGAGAATTATCTGTCGTTTATACTTTGGTTCTAGTACTTTCGATTTCACATTGTGAATTAGGAGTCGGCAATATCTGTCCTGTCTTGCCCTTGTTTCAATGTCCCGTCATGTAATTTTAGGACAGGACAGGACAAGTATGTGACATACTGTATGTCCGATTTCTCGGACACGCCAGACATTTAAATATTTTTGATAAGGTTTTTTAAAACCTGTAAAAATTAGTTATTTTTTTTGTTTATATTTTAGAAAGAATAATTGTTAATCTTTAGGGTATTCCTGCTCCTACATTTTCTGCAGTTATTATGTCATAAAAATGCAACAAACGAATTGCAAAATTTTGAGCTAATTTGCAAATTTAGCCTGGGAGGAGATAGATTTTTCGAGGCGTAATGTCCAAAAAACGGCGGTTTTTTGCATGTTCTAGAAAAAATATAGCACTAATCGACAAAAACTCCACTGTTAAGTTTTGAATAATAATTATACAGGTTTTATCAACTTTTAGGTTTTTTATAATAAAACCTGAGAGGAGATAGATTTTCCGTTTTGGCTTGGGTCTCCCTGTCTCGCTTATGTGTCGGGGAGTGT
Source organism: Oikopleura vanhoeffeni (assembly GCA_004367855.1). NCBI lineage: Eukaryota > Metazoa > Chordata > Appendicularia > Copelata > Oikopleuridae > Oikopleura > Oikopleura vanhoeffeni. Next base: position 123,882 of record SCLH01002037.1, on the reverse strand, counting down.
ATGTATAAAAAAACAATTTGACACATGTTTTACGCAAGATGGAGGCTAGTTCTACAAACTGGCTAATCTGAATTATATCCTTGAAGCTCTGTTTGGCTTATATTTTATCGAGAAGATGTCAAATTAGGGGCAGGGATACCCTTAAGTCGAAGTTACCTGGTTAGTTGTACTTTTTTGGTGCAGAGTCAAAATAAGTATCTTAAAAAAATATTTTATTTGTTTTTTAGAAAAATTTATATGTATTAACTTTTATTGCCCAAAATAAGCTTATTAAACGGGTACTGGTCGCTGGAATTGAATTTTCTTTATAAAATCTTGGCCAACTAAGGCTTCAAGGACATTGTTGAGATTAGCCAGTTTGTAGATCTAGCCTTTAGCTTGCGTGAAAAATATGCCAGAACTCTTTTGTATGCACACACTCCTTGACACATTAGCGACACAAAAGGACCCAAGCCAAAATGGTAAAATTATCTCCTCCAACGTTTTATGTCGAAATTATCTGAGATTTTGACATAACTTGTAAAAGTGGTAGGCCAAAATTAATGTTGGTCAAAATTTGTAATTTGCTCTTATTTTTCTAGAATATGCAGAAAACCACCGTTTTGCAATTATCGGTCGGAAAAACTATCTCCTCCTCAGAATTATTTTCAAATTCATTGATTTTTTGCTGAGCTAGCTCATATAAACAATAAACTTGGTCATTTTTTTGGATTTCGACCTTTAACTCGATTTTTTTAAGGACCCACGAGAAAATTTTCGAAAAAAAAGTTTACGGCCGCGGCAATCGCACTTCTCAACATTGAATCAAGGGACCTTATGAGTGATGGTGAAGGCCACCATGGTTCATGGAGCACCGATGATGATGATACGAAATTTTTGTTTAAAACAACAAAACATTATGAAAAATTTTCGCAAATCAAGTTCAAAATTTTTTATTAACAATTTTTGGAATTCTTCTTGAAAAATCATGCCGAATCAGTTGTGTTATTTTCTGGTATATATATATGATTTCCGTATTTCAATCGATGAATGTGTCAATCGAATATCGTTTCTGAACTACTGGTCAAATTAACAACACTTGCTTGTGACACCGGTTTGTGCCATTTGGCACGCAATTTATAAAAAAAAATATTTTTTTCAAAAAATCTCAATTAAATTTCGGGTGTTATAGGCTACTTTTCTTCTCAAAGTGAGGAGATTTTTTGATATCTAAACGCAATTGAAGGCCAATTTTATTTCCTAAAAAGCTGTTTTTCTTTTTTTTTCATGGAAAAAAAACTTTCATATTAAGGATTTTTTTCATATAGATCATGATTCTCCCACTAAACAGCGCATAACACCCGAAAATGCCTGAAGTTTATAAATATCGTCTTTAAAATAATTCTCATATCGCATCAAGTTGGAAATGGAATTATAATCAAAAGTTGTTTTTGATATTTTTACAGATACTTAACTCGTAGACTTTAGAAGTGAGTCTGTACCCAGACTTGATTTCTGCCACCGAGCTGCCATTCTTTAAATCGAGCTATATAAGCAAAGTTCCATTATCAACATATATTTTTTATTATATTTAAATATAAAATTCAGCCAATTTGCTTAACAATTAAAAAAACAATTTTATTTTTAAATGAATTAAAGGGCATTTAATGGGCATAAGAAAATAAAAAGTTGCAAAAATTACCTCAAGCACACACAAAGGTGCTATAATAATATGAATTTAAACGTTTTTTATATTTGAAACTACTCCATATGAACTTCAACAGATTTTCTTTCCCTCTGTAAAAAAATAATTTTTTAACAAAATTCTCTAGTTAAATGACTCTTTATTTGTTGTGAAATATTTTATTTCTCGTGAGAAGAAAGAGAGAAAGATGCGCCTACGCATTACGCCTACGCATTATGTAATCAGTCTTTCTAATGTTTTGACTTCTAGAAATGCTCTATTTAAACCGGAGGCCGATTTTAACAAATAATACAAGCAGCAATCTTGAAAGTTAAAAACTCGAACGGTACTAATTATGACTAATTATTCATCAACTAATTATCAATTACTGATAACAACAGTACTATTTTAGCCAACCTTATTTCTTCAATATACGGTCACAGTGTCATTTTCGGGCTATATTGTAATGGGAAAAAATACTCAGAAAGTCTTAACGATTTTTTAAGGGGTCTTCGACGTGATTTGAGTACGTTTTGAAAACACAGTACCGATATATGGTAATTTGAAAAAGTTCTCAAATTACATAAACGAAACTTTTGGGATGAACTTTAAACGTTTTTAAGACTTTTTTCGCATCACACCAAAGTCAGAATAAAATCAGGTGACGAAATAACTCAAAAATAAGGTTGGGAATATGCCATAAAGTAATTCTTATTTCTTGAAAAATAAGATCACGTGACGTTTTTTGAAAAATGTCGTTATGTTCAAAATTCTTAGATAAAGTGTTAATTTGGCCTCAAGAATTTTTGGCGTAATTTGACTACTATTTGTGTACTTGACCCAAAACCTTATTTATTAATTTGAGGGTCATGTGATCGTTTATGGACTTTGGTGTAATGGAAAAAATTCTTAAAAACTGCTAAAGAACCTTTCCTATCTTTCGAATAGTATTTTAAGCAATTAAAAAAAAAACAGTACTATTTTGATCGACCTTATTTCTTGAATAAACGGTCACGTGACCATTTTTGGGCTTTTGTGTAATGGAAAAAAAGTCTTAGAATTTTTTTCTCATCACGATCAAAGATTTTATTTGGTAATTAAAAATTTTTTAGCAAAAAATAAGAACTGTAATACAGTATAAATTTTCATAAAAAAACGTATAAATTCTATTATACAATTTTTATTTATAGAAAACGGGGAGCGACGTTTTCAAATTTAAATAATCTTGATATTATATTGTCGTCTTCTGTGAAGCATCTCGCGACTCCTTCTGATTGGTCAATTCAAAACTGATAATATCAACAAATCTCTTTTTCTCTCTCATATATCACAATGTCCATTATATTCAAAAATATTTTGTGAGAAAAAATAGAAAAGTTAAAATGGAAAATTTAGGAAAAAGGAATTCAAGGAAAGTAAAAAATATTTTTGATACGTTACCCCAAGAAAAACTTGATACAATTGCAAATAACCAAGAAGAATTAGAGATTATAGAATTAGAAGAAGTTTTAGATGGTTCTCCGCATCTTGTTACACATTCAGGGTCAGATTCTTCTATGTCTCTTAGCAAGTACTTCATAGTAGAGTCGGAAATCAGTGAATGTTCAGAATCTACAGTGAGACAGGAAATGTTCAAAATCGGGCTCAGAATGAAATTTAACGATTATTAATAATAATTTATTATCTATACTATAGATTCTATAGGCTATATTCAAATATTCAGGATCTTTACCGAAAGGGTCGGTAATCCATATATTATACATGTATATGATATATAGACTATATAATATAGTAGCTTAGACTTAGTAAGTTTATAATAGCGATATAGACTAAAGCGTGTCCACCAATCAATTTTCGGCCAAAATAGCTCACTTAGGTTTACCTAGTCTTAAGACTTTTCATTGCCCGTTTAGTGGTGAAAATATTTTTTACAAAAATAAAAACTTTGAAAATTCCTAAAAAAAGTGTGATATGGCACCATCTATCTGATATACATACCAAAAACATTTGGTGACAAAAATCAACGAGGCGGTCAATTTTATACAGGGGGCCCAATATCACCGGGAAAAATCTACGCAATTTCACTATTTTTAGCTAAAATACTTCCGGTACCAATATCGCCGAATGTGCCAATATCGCCGAATTTGCCAATATAGCCAAATTTTTTTAGAGATTTATATTTCAAATTACTTTTTGAGCGTCATGAATGACGTCATTTTTATGATTGACTTTCCTTAATTTAGTCCTTTCATCTTTTATTTGATTGTATTTAGTGGAATATTTAATTCTACGCATTTTGGTGATTTATTTCATACGAATCTCATGTGAAACTTCTTATAAAATTCAAAAAAATTTCGACATATGACGGCATTTCGAACGCCTACGCGTTTTTCATTATTGAACAAAATTTTTTTTCTGTTCCCATATTGCCGAATTTGCCAATATTGCCGAAATTTTTCGTCAGATTGCTCCCCCCCTGTGATAAATTTTTTTTTTGGACCAAACGGGCATCCCTTTTTTTAACTTTGACGTTTTTCAACGATTTTATTGGAAAAGTGAATCCTTGGGTAGTAATTTAACTGATTTCAAAAACGCAACTATGGCGTATTTCATGGTTTGTAAAAATCATCAAGATTGAAGAAAAGGCCAATTTATCCGAAAACAAAGTAACTTATGTATTCGTAGATATTTCTCGACTTTTCATTTATTAATTGTTTTGGAATGAGATTTAGAAATTATCTGATTTTGAACATTGCCTACAGGATACTTATCGAGAAAATCACATAAAACAAGCTTACGATTTAGCGCTATCTAATGGAGATCTCATATTTGATGGTGCAAAAGAGCTAGATTATATAGCATTTATGAAAACGGCTGATCAAGATAATATGTCAAGATTATTAGCAAAGTAAGCGAATTCATAATTTGAAATTAAATTTGTGGACACTTTGACAGCTATATCCCCCTTTCACACCTTGCTTAAGATTTAGGCCCTATAATTGGAAAACACACTACGATTTCTACACAAGGGCCCAAATATTAACAAAAGTGTGAAATGGGGATATTTCGAAAATCCTGACTATGCGTCGAATTTTATCAGGCGTCATAACTTTGAGAAAATCTCCAATCACATCACACGATTGTCTAATTAATTCAAGAATCCTGTGATTTCATCGGTCACTTTCTCAAAGTTATGACGCCTGATAAAATTCGACGCATAGGCAGAATTTTCGATATACAGTTACTGTATAACAGTATGTGCTTTTTTTCGTGCGAACAGAATCTCAAGTGTCCGGGAGAATCGTATACGAATTTTAGATATAATTTGGGGAGAATCAATATTTTCATTTCGCACAAAAAAACATACTGTATGATATATTACACAGGGGGCAATATCTCCGGCCCAATACTGCCAATATCGAAAATCCTGCCTAGTCGTTCATCACTACATCACAAATAGAGAAATCCAGTCATTTCATTGGTCACTTCTTGAGAATCCAGTCATTTCATTGGTCACTTTCTAATATTGTGACTTAGGATAAATTTCGACGACTAAGGCAAGATTTTTGCCAAAAAAAAATTCTGCTATATAGTATAATTATAGATACTGTGGTTGCGTCTATAGGACACCCTCTATAGGACAAATATGCAGAATATCGCCAAAACCTACGCTTTGAGATTTTTGGCCGTCCTCAATAAAAGGACAATATGCAAAATAATTCAAAAAGGTCTTTTCCAAAATTCACCTCTTTTTCGTAAAATAGGGTGAAGAGCAAAAAAAAAAAAAAAGTCTCAAAATATAATGAAATTTTTGGCAAAAATAAGACAATTTGGCGAAAATCTCAAGTAGAGAGCAAAAACAAAAAAAAAAAGGTCTTCATATTTTTCGGGAAATTATGGTTTTCAAATAATTCGAAAAAATTTGAATGAGAATAAAGACAATATGGCAACATTAGTTCTCTATCTAAGTTCCAAATTCCCCTATATATTTTAAAATTGTCTTTTTATTTCCCAAAATTGCTCCGCATTTTCATAAATTGCGTTATATTGTCCAAAATCTAATTTGTAAATTTTTTAAGTTATCCTTTAATATTCCAAATTGTTCTCTATATTTTCAAATTGTACGTTCAAAATATAAGATAATTGAGAAAATATAAATAAAATTTGGTGAAATATGAAGACAATTTCCACATATAAGACAATTCACGAAAATAAGTGATTTTGGAAAATATAAGGATAATTTATAAAGAATACAGAAAAAACAGCGAAATTTTATTAAATATATGGATAGTCTTTAAATTTGGGAAAAATTATGGTTAATACTAAATTTGTACATAATAGCTTAGCCAATTGAGAAAAATCAGATGACCCCTTTTTTTGCTTCTTCACTTTTTGAAAAGGTCTTGCTATGAAATTGTCACTAGAATGGCTGTATTTTTCAAATTATTTTCCAAATTGTGCTAATTATACCCGAATTATCCTAATTTTTCTCAAGTCCTTATATTTCCCGGAATTGTCCATTAAATTACCGAGTGTCCTGATTTTCTCCAAATTGCCGCATATTTTTGAAATTGTCGACTAATATAAGCATATTGGTTTACTTAGAACTATTGGAAAAAAGGACAATTGTTAAATATAAGACCGAATTTGTTAAATTATAGACAATGGGGTAAGTATTAGCGGACAATTGGGCAATATAAACACATCTGCGGATTGTTAAACGTGAATTAAAAAAAAAAGTATAGGGCAATTTTGAAAATATAAGGACAATTTGGAAAATAAGATAAATTGAGAAATAACGGACAATCTTGAACAATAAAGATCTCTGAAAAGTTTAAATACAAAAAATCGAAAAAATTTTGATTCTTCATTTTTCTTATAGAAGAATTTTCTACTGAAATTCAAAAATTAAATTTGAAGATAAATATCGTAATTTCAATTTCAAAAAATTTCATTCAAAATTCATATTATAAAATTAAAACTAAAACAATCGCAAAAAAATTTAATTTGAGAAATTTTATTCAAAAATTCCATAATTTAAATTTGTAAAGTATTAATTCTGAATTGCAATTTTCGAGTTTGAAAATTTAATTATTGTGTATATATAGTCGTATATCATATAGATATGAAACAAACAACTCCCAAAAAATATTTTTTGAATTATCTTAAATATTTGACAAAAAATTTTTGAGCTTCAAGGTCATCTATTTCAAATTTTAATAGTATACCGATTTCGCAAACTATGTTCCGGAAAATGGGATTATAAAACTATGCCAATATTTACCGTTCTCGCGCAGGCCAAAAAATTTTCTCTTTTAGCCCACTTCAGAAAAATTTTCTAATATCTTTTTATGGTATTTTTTTTTGTTGAATTTATTGTCAAAAATTTGTATGTAAAAATATTTTCCCATAATATGGCAAAATTTAAATCGTTATTCGGGCTGAAGAATAATGGGAAACTGTTTTTGCTCTTTGAATCAAATTTTCGAAAAAACCAGGTGGTTTTACATTTTTTCGAATAAACAGGTGTGTTTATCAAATATGCCATATTATTTGCCTCACTGTGGATGGGCGTCTATAAGGACAATTGGGGAAAATAACTCAAAGGTATAATTTTAAAAATTGTCTTTTGGTTATAATTTTTAGTCCAGTCAAACATTTTTGTCTAACACGTGCGTCTAACTTCACCCTAATTTTCAAAAAGATCACTTAGACAACTTTGACATACATTTGTTGTGATTATGTACGCAAATTAATTTTGCTTAATGACTTTCGATTCCTGGGTTAGGTGCGCTTTGTCAAAATGAAATTAATTTTAAATTTTGATTCGAAAACTGAACAATTTTCTCCCTTTTTTTCAAAAATTCAGAATTTAAATTAAGAAACAAAAAATAAACATTTTGATTCAATTTTTTAATCAAACACTAACAAATGGAATAAAACAAATCTTAAATTTAAATTAAAAATGAATTCAAACTAGAGAATTTTTCAAAAATAATTCAAATCCAAAAGTTTTATTTCGGAAGAATTTTCATATCGAAAAAACTTTATTTTCACAAATAATTTCTGATAAATCAAAATTTATCTTCAATTTTTTTTTTATTGCTTAATACAATTTTTCATGAGAAATGTTCAAGTTTTTCATCAAATTTTACAATTATATTTTTGATATTCATTATTCAAACTACTAGTAATTACAAATCGAAAATAACGTCTAAAAACAATTAAAAACTAAAATTATATCAAAATTTTTCTAACAATTTTTATTCTCATCTTCGAACAAAATTCCCAATTTGCCTTATATTCCCAAATTGTCCTTATATTCCCAAATGTTCCTCTATATTTCCCAAACTTTCCTTTATACCTTCCTCAATTTCCTAATTTTCCCCAAATTCCTTTTATTCCAAATTGTCCTTATATTCCCAAATTTCCTTGATATTCCCAAATTGTCCTTAATATTCCAAATGTCCTTATATCTCAATTGTCCTTATATTCCTCATAATTTCCCTAGATTTTCCCCAAAGGTGTCCTTAATTGCCCAATTTCCTTATATCCCAAATGTCTTATTATTTCCTAAATTGTCCTTATATTCCCAAATTGTCCTATCTTCCCCAAATTTCCTTATATTCTCAAATTTCTGAGTATTCCCCAAATTGTCCTGTATCCGCCAAATTGTCCTTAATTTCCCAAATTGTCCTATATAAATGTCCCAAAATTGTCCTTATATCCCAAATGTCCTTATATTCTAATTGTCCTGATATTCCCCAAATTGTCCTGATATTCCGCAAATTTCCTTATATTTCCCAAATTGTCCTTACATTTCTAATGTCTTGGGGGAAATTATAAGAAAATTTTTGCGATTATAGCAATTACGGGAAAATAAGGACAATCGAACATAAGACAATTGGGAAATATTAAGGACAATTTGCGAAAATAGGATCTATATTGAGGAAAATTAGGACAATTTGGGAAATTAGGACAATGAAATATAAGGCAATTTGGAAATATAACCGACAATTTGCGGAAAATTAAGGGACAATTTGGGAAGAAAATGAGGACATTTTGGGAAAATTAGACCAATTTGGGGAAATAGACAATTTGGTAAGTAAGGACATTGGGAAATTAACGACAATTGGGAAAATAAGGATAATTTGGAACAATAGGACAATTTGGGACGAATATACGGAATAATTTGTAAATGTAAGGACAATTTTGGGAAAAGTAGGACATTTGGGGGAATATAAGAACAATTTGGAAAATATAAGGAAGAATTTAGACAATTTGAGAACTTTTCGAAAATACACTTTTTATTGAAATCTATAGAAACGAACCCCTTTTTACGTTTTCAAAAAGTGAAGAGCAAAAAAACAAGTCTATTGACATTTGCTAGAAAAAAAAAAACAATATAAAAAATATAAAGACATTTGAGAAAATCTCATCCTGTCCTTAAAAACGCAATCACCGTAATATTTTCCATACTTGTCCTTAAATTTATTTAAGGACATTGCAAAAAAATTATTACTGTGAGTGCGTCTTTAGGCAGTAGATCTTTTCTTCAAATTGTCCTTAGCAAAATTGTCATAGACTTTTTTTTTGCTCTTCACTTTTTGAAAACCTAAAAAGTTCTTTCATAGAATTTCAATAAATAGTGTATTTTTCTAAAAGTTTCTCCAAATTTCCTAATTTTTCCTTATATTTTTCCAATTGTCTTTATATTCCCCCAAAATGTCCTACTTTTTCCCCAACATTGTCCCTTACATTTTCCCAAATATCCGTATATTTCCCAATTTCCTAATTTCCCAAATTATCCTTATACATTCCCAAATGGTCGTTAATATTTCCCAATTCCTTATATTCCCCAAATTGTCCTAATACTTTCCCCAAATTTCCTAATTTTCCCCATATTGTTCCTAATGTTCCCCAAATTGTCCTTAATTTCCGCAAATTTTCGTTATATTTCCCAAATTAGACAATTGGAGAACTTTTAGAAAAAATACACTATTTTTATTGAAAATTCTATAGAACGACAACCCTTTTGACGTTTTCAAAAGTGAAGAGCAAAAAAAAAAGGCTATTGACAATGTTGCTAAGGACAATTTAGGAAAATCTCACCTGTCCTTATAGACAGCAATCACGAGTAATATTTTTGCCATTATGCTCCTTAAATTACTTTCCATATTGTCTTACATTTTGCAATATTGTCCCTTCACTTTTCCCATATGTCCTTAAATTTCGTCGATTTGTCACTCAAATTTTTGCCATATTGACATGAGGATTGTCCTTAAATTTAACGCACGTACCTTAGATTTTGCCAGCATGACCTTAGAAATATTTTGCCATATTGTCTCATATTTCTTGCCCAAATGTCCTTAGTTGTGCCATATTGTCCTTCTATTTTCATATTTCGTCACGTTTTGCTATATCTGTCCTTGTAACTTCTGCCTGTTGTCCTAATTAACATTTTCGCCATATGAGCTGTAAATTTGTTGAAATGTCTTTTAATTTTAAGGTCAATATGGCAAAATTAGGATAATATGCAAAAATCAAGGACAATGTGGCAAAAACCTAAGGACATATGGCAACCTTAGACATTGGAATACCCTAGACCACTATGGCAAAACCTAAGGCAGAATATGCAACATCTAAGGTCAATGCGTTAAAATTAAGGACAATATGGCAAAACCTAAGGAAACAATAGGCAAAACCTTGGACAATATGGCAAAACCTAAGACATATGGCAAAACCTTAGAGACAATATGCAAAATTTGTCTCTAAATAGGTGTTTTTCATAAATTATCTATAAACACCTCTTTTCGGAAAATTTTACAGAAGAGCAAAAAAAAAAAAAAGGTCTTCATCTATTTTTTGCCAAAAATTCTTATTAAATGACCTCTTTTTCGAAAAAAAAATAAAGGACAATATGGCCCCAAAACTCAAGACAATATCAAAATCTCAGCTGTCCTAAGAGCACACCACAGTATATAGTTTATCATTTTCGTCAACATAGTCAACTTTAAAGTGTCATTATACAAATGATATAGTATTGTTCGTGTTTCTTGTTTTTCTTATATAATTAACTCTTGAACGATCGAGCGTATTTTTTGAATATATTTACTTCTAGAAAAAACCGTCTGAATTTTTGTTAAATTACTTTAGAAAATCATTCTTATTAATATTTTGGATATAATACGACCTTGAGTAAAAGGAATCGTCTATTTCTTTCATTTTTCGAGTTAGTCATTTTTCCCGAATCGTTTTTTTCACATTTTAAACTTCAATTCAAAGAATTTCAACTTAAAAAACATAAAGCTTCAACCTTTATTGTTGAAATGATTTGAACGTTAATACTAAGAGATTGAGATAAAAGTTCTATAGCATGCCCATAAACAGAAAGACAGAAAAAACTTATAGGTCACAGAGAAAAAGACGGCGGTGAACTAATTTTATGATTTAAGCAGCGTTTAAATTTGAAGAAGCAGTTATCAATTTTTAAGCTTTGTGTGGAAGTTGATTTGCTACAGTGGCGATGCTCCGCAGGCATCGTGTATTGAGTAGAAGAGCTCATTTGCCAGGAACGATGATGTATCAGAACAGCTTCTGGGACACTTGTTGTGACTGTTCTCTGGCTATGGCGGTAATCAAGTACGTTTTTGCATTTTCGTGTGGCATATTTCAAAAATTAAATATGTACCTAGTAGTTATTTTTATGCTTCCAATAATTTTTCGAAAATTAAGTAAATAAATAAGAATAAATGTTTTGGAAAATTTTTTGAACAACATGTTGCGTTATCCACTAAGCTAGAGTTCAGCTTGATGTCACATGTCTAGACTCCTCAATTATCGAAAGATAATTATATCGACGAAAGATGACTATTACCAAAATTACTATGTTTTCGAAAGTAACGTCATGTTCCTCAAAGATGACTAATGTTCTCCAAAGAATGTACTCAATCGAGTGTTCTCCAAAAATGACTATGTTCTCGAAAGATGACTATGTCTCCGAAATTGAAAAAAATATAAACAACATATTTAAACTTCGCTCGCGAAAGTTAAATATTGTTTTATAATATTATAGGCCCCCAGTACAAAAAGGGTGCCCCAATATTCCCCCTGTATACTGATATTACTTAGTATATACGCCTAGACCGATAATTATAGATAATCTGACTGTTTTGACTGCTCTACGCAGCCAAGTTCTTAATCGCAAATATTATTTTCATTTAAAAATTTATTATTTACTTTAAATTCCGTAAATTATCTTCAGAAATTGAAAATAAACAATAATTGTGAAGATAAAAAAATCTATGAAGGGTGAAAACACAAAAAATATTTCGTATCATAAAAATTTGGATTTTATTTTTATGAGAAAATATGAGGTTTCTCTGCGAAAATAATCACTGTAATTCAATAAAAATGTATTTCTTAATTTTTCTTACATTTTGACCTGGTATTTTTTCAACGTGCTATGATTACTTTTCGACAATAAAGTAGTACTATTATGCCAAAGCTTACTACTGGTAAGTTACCAGTGTACATTTAAAATGGAGCCAGTAAGTGTTTGGTTTTTCCACTTTTTAATCAAAATTAATCATACAGATTCATGTAGATATATTCGATTTGGATGTTATATCAAAAAAGGTCAACTGCCATCAGCCACGAGTTTCATGACCATTCTATCTTGCATCAAAAGATGGGTGTATGGAAAATATGGACGCAAAGATTTAGAATTACATAAAATGGCAGAATTTAAGAAAGCAGCAAATGACATGAAAGGAAAGATTTTTATTTAACTGATGATAAAATTATAATATATCCCTTTATCACTTTTTGGTTAGAATGCGTAGCCACAACGTTAAAATCACACGTTAAAAGGTGTAGTGGCTACGCATTCTAACCAAAAGTGATAAAGGGATATATAATACATATAACATTAAAATACTAATTGTATTATACTGTATAATTTATANCCAAAGAAGAGATCTGTTATTTAGACACCATGAAAGCAAACGCGCGTTTTTTGAGTGTTTTTCAAAAGACGATTTATAAAGTAAAAAAATTAATCTGAAGAAATTCAAATATATAACAAAGTAAGCTGAAAAGTGGCAACTTGTGTTCGAAAAAAATTTTTGTTCGAAAATTTGAAGTGAAAAAAAAAGTTTCCCATCAAGACAAAAAAAATTGAAAAAGTGCAAATCTGTCAAAATGCACCGACCCCTTTAAACTGTTTTAGCCGTGAATGTACCAAAAACGGCCATTTTGAGCACCTTTTCAACGATTAGGACGAATAGATGATATTTCGAAATTTCTTGCCAAATTCTCCTTTATTTTCTAAATTCATTCATATAAACCAAGAATGAAAAAAATTGTAATCAATATCGGCCAATTAAACACTTTTAAAGAAATGCGAAAATCGACTATTTATGAAGAGTTAGAGAAGGTGAGAGAGGCGGAACGGGCAGGTTAAACATCTAATAACATATACGGGTACTAAGCCACGAGATACACGAGGAGATCACATAGGAGAAGACAGCTCACGTGAAGTGGTTATAAGTAACTAGCTATTTAAGTGGTCAGGACCCGCTTATATATGAAACAAGAAATAATACATATGGTCGAAAAAGAGAGACGATTCTTAGTATATTTATAATGTATGCGAATATCATTAAAAGACAAAAATAATATGCGCATTGTCTGTCGTTAGTTTCGACAAAAATTAGGAATTTTCGTAATAAATTTCCGGAGATTTTTTTTAGAAAGGTTTTGGTTTCGAAGCGAGCTACAGCCCCACTTGATTAAAATCAGACCACGGGAACATTACTTATTTGATTTTTTGGCCTAATTGGTCCGGATGAATTTTCAGAGACTTTAATGGGGACTCTCTTAACTACATAGGTGTGCTTTAACTTCTCATCCACTGTATATAGTTGCTTACCTTGATACATGAGTATCCATTGAATATGAAGATTTAAATATTTTGGATTGCTACTGAATTCATCAAATACTTCTAGAATCGTTTGTTTATCGAATTCAGTTAATATTTCAGTATGCTGAACTCCTTTATCAACCAATTCAATTTCGGCTTTTGAAGATTTTATTTAAAAATGTTCATAAGTAAATTAAATTTTAAATATAAATATAACGTTTTGGCCTTTTTTCGATTGAATTAAAGGATGTGGGGGGACGATAATTTGGCTCTTTTTTACACATTTTCAAGCAAAGTTTCTGAGAAACCTGGCTCAGAATAATTAATTTTTCTTCCAAATAGTAGTATACAACTCTGAAGGAAGTTGCCAGTACTATTCAGAGCATCTGATACCTCAACTTACGCTCAGAAAATGGTTTTTTAGTAGGCGTCTCTAAAATTACTGAAAAGCGTACTCCTCATTAATTTCTCATCATTTTACTTGTTATTTGGCAATTTAACTTCCAAAATAAATGCGCATCTCCGAGCGGTAGAAAATTTTGAAAAATTTGCCTTCAGTGGTCAAAACACCTATTAGGTTAGACTTTTCACGCTGTTTTGACACTAGAGGCACATTTTTTAAAAATTTTCTACGCTCGGAGATGCGCATTTATATTTGGAAGTTAAATTGCAAATAACAAGTAAAAATGATGAGAAATTAATGAGGAGTAGGCTTTTCAGTACTTTAGAGACGCTACTAAAAACATTTTCTGAGTGTAGGTTGAGGTATCAGAAGCTCTGAATAGTAACTGGCAACTTCTTTAAGAGTGAACTACGTATTTGGAAGAAAAATTAATTATTTCTGAAGCCAGGTTTCTCATAAACTTTGCTTGAAAATGTGTAAAAAAGAGCCAAATTATCGTAAAATTAATCAGTAAGTTTCAGAAAAAATGACAGAATTTTTGTTTATCAGTAGGCATTAAGATACTGAGATTCGTTTAAGTAAGTTTCCATCTTTATATTTTCACAACTTTTTGAAGCATATCATAATTCTCATTTATACAGTCACGTGATCGTTTTTCGACTATACCGTAATAAGAAAAAGTCTTAGAATTTTCTGCAGAGCAGCTCATATAGGTTTTAAGCAGATTTGAGATTTGTTTTGCAAAAAGAAGTACTGTAATCCACAAAAAAAACGCACAAAAATTTTTTCCTAAAAAAGTTCAGCGGTCACTTGGTCGACGATGATCCCATTATGTATAAGGGTCGAAAACAAGTCTTAAAGTCGATGGGGCGCTGCAGCGCCCCACGGGCGGCTGAGAGTTAAGAAAAAACAATATTTATATTGAAAAATTTGATTTGTCTCGAACCAAAAGAAGTTATTTAAGCTCTGACTTTTATAGTGTTTGATATACTGTGGTTGTTTTCAGAGAAAAACAAACTTTCTGGTCAGATTAGGTATGTTGGTTAGCTAACCTTCATTAAGCCATGCTTATATTTCATGTTTGTGAGATTATTTTTGAATTTGCAAAAATCCGACGATTTGATTGCTATTTGAAAAATACTCGGAATTGATAAATTCAAAAATATATATATCCCTTTATTGGTCCTCTCTCCAAAGATTTGGTACCTCAAAACACGGGGGTGAGAAACCGACGCGTCATTTGAAAACGAGTCATTCAATTTAGTTCTTTCATTAGCTCAAACTGAGCACAATTTCTAATTATTATAAACAGTAAAAATTCTTTTTAAATAGGACAATGTTTTTATTTTTTTTCTAAGATTACTGAAATGTTTAATTATTAGTTTTTGTTAAAAAATAGAAACAAAGGTCTGAGAAAAAAATAGTAACAATGGTCTCGATTTGGACCAATTTTTATTTTGTCTTATTCACTAGATATTTGTGCACAGTTTGAGCTATTAGAACCTAATCAGCTGAGTCGTTTTTGAAAACCCCGTTGTTTTCTCACCTCCGTGTTTTTGAGGACCAAATCTTTGGAGAGGCCAATAAGGGATATATTGTATAAATTATTACAGTATAATACAATTAGTATTTTAATTACAATTAGTATTTTAATTATAAATTATACAGTTTCAATACAATAGTATTTTAATGTTATATGTATTATATATCCCTTTATCACTTTTGGTTAGAATGCGTAGCCTACACCTTTTAACGTGTGATTTTAACGTTGTGGCACAATTTCAGTAATCTTAGAAAAAAAATAAAAACATAGGTCCTATTAAAAAGAATTTTTACTGTTTATATTAATTAGATAATTGTGCTCAGTTTGAGCTATCAAAGAACTAAATTGAATGACTCGTTTTCAAATGACGCGTCGGTTTCTCAGCCCCCGTGTTTTTGAGGTACCAAATCTTTGGGAGAGGACAATAAAGGGATATATATATTTTTGAATTTATCAATTCCGAGTATTTTTCAAATAGCAATCAAATCGTCGGATTTTTGCAAATTCAAAAATAATCTCACAAACATGAAATATAAGCATGGCTAATGAAGGTTAGCTAACCAACATCCTAATCTGACCAGAAAGTTTGTTTTTCTCTGAAACAACCACAGTATATCAAACACTATAAAAGTCAGAGCTTAAATTAACTTCTTTTGGTTCGAGACAAATCAAATTTTTCAATATAAATATTGTTTTTTCTTAACTCTCAGCCGCCCGTGGGGCGCTGCAGCGCCCCATCGACTTTAAACGTTGTTTTCGACCCTTATACATAATGGGATCATCGTCGACCAAGTGACCGCTGAACTTTTTTAGGAAAAAATTTTTGTGCGTTTTTTTTGTGGAATTANGTATCAGATGCTCTGAATAGTACTGGCAACTTCCTTCAGAGTTGTACTACCTATTTGGAAGAAAAATTAATTATTTCTGAAGCCAGGTTTCTCAGAAACTTTGCTTGAAAATGTGTAAAAAAGAGCCAAATTATCGTCCCCCACATCCTTAATTCAATCAAAAAAGGCCAAAACGTTATATTTATATTTAAAAATTTAAATTTACTTATGAACATTTTTAAATAAAATCTTCAAAAGCCGAAATTGAATTGGTTGATAAAGGAGTTCAGCATACTGAAATATTAACTGAATTCGATAAACAAACGATTCTAGAAGTATTTGATGAATTCAGTAGCAATCCAAAATATTTAAATCTTCATATTCAATGGATACTCATGTATCAAGGTAAGCAACTATTATACAGTGGATGAGAAGTTAAAGCACACCTATGTAGTTAAGAGAGTCCCCCATTAAAGTCTCTGAAAATTTCATCCGGGACCAATTAGGCCAAAAAATCAAATAAGTAATGTTCCCGTGGTCTGATTTTAATCAAGTGGGGCTGTAGCTCGCTTCGAAACCAAAACCTTTCTAAAAAAAATCTCGAGCAATTTATTACGAAAAATCCTAATTTTTTGTCGAAACTAACGGACAGACAATGCGCATATTTATTTTTGTGCTTTTTAATATTTTATCGAATACAATAAATATGACTTAAAACGTCTCTTTTTTTTCTGATCTCAAGATATTATTTTTTTTTATATTAAGGGAGTACCTGCCGCGTTTTGCTGATTTTTAAACATCTGTTCTGAGCTGAATAACAGTCCTCCGAGTTAAATATTTTAGGACCCAGGAGATATTTGTCTAAATTAACAAGTACCCAGAAGTTTTTGTATTATCGTACCGGTATTTGTACCGGTATAAATAGTCGATTTTCGCATTTCTTTAAAAGTGTTTAATTGGCCGATATGATTACAGATTTTTTTCATTCTTGGTTGATATGAATGAATTTAGAAAATAAAGGAGAATTTGGAAAGAAATTTCGAAATATCATCTAATTCGTCCGTAATCGTTGAAAAGGTGCTCAAAATGGCCGTTTTTGGTACATCACGGCTAAAACAGTTTAAAGGGGGTCGGTGCATTTTGACAGATTTGCACTTTTTCAATTTTTTTTGTCTTGATGGGAAACTTTTTTTTCACTTCAAAATTTTCGAACAAAAATTTTTTTCGAACACAAGTTGCCACTTTTCAGCTTACTTTGTATAATTTGAATTTCTTCAGATTAATTTTTTTACTTTATAAATCGTCTTTTGAAAAAACACTCAAAAAACGCGTTTCTTCAGATTAATTTTTTTACTTTATAAATCGTCTTTTGAAAAACACTCAAAAAACGCGCGTTTGCTTTCATGGTGTCTAAATAAAGAAAATTTATTATTTTTTACTTAGGAACCCTAAAATACGCTTTGACCACCGTCTCGGATTTATTAAATTTTATTTTATACGATTTTACGTCAAAATCGAAAATTTAATATTTGTGAAAAAAAACGGAAAAACCGATATCGAAAGAAAATTTTTTGCAGAGTTTAATTTATCAAATTTGACGCGGTGGATGGGTCGGCTTATCAATTCGGCAAGTTTGGTGTGATAAAATTTTTTTAATTCCGGATAATGAGGGCTTTGGAGTATTCTGCCGATCTGTAGTTTCGTTTAAAAAAGTACGATTCAGAGTATTAACAAGAGCGAAAAAAACAAACGAAGACATATTTAATTATAGTGAAAGTAGTCATTCCAATATTTTCAAG
>SCLH01002037.1:74500-105703 GCA_004367855.1 Oikopleura vanhoeffeni | reverse complement strand
TTTCATGGTGTCTAAATAACAGTAAAATTTATTATTTTTACTTAGGAACCCTAAAATACGCTTTTCGACCACCCGTCTCGGATTTATTAAATTTTATTTTATTACGATTTTACGTCAAAATCGAAAATTTAAATTTGTGAAAAAAAACGGAAAACCGATATCGAAAGAAATATTTTTTGCAGAGTTTAATTTATCAAATTTGACGCGGTGGATGGGTCGGCTTTCAATTCGGCAAGTTTGAGTGTTGATAAAATTTTTTTAATTCCGGATAATGAGGGCTTTGGAGTATTTCTGCCGATCTGTAGTTTCGTTAAAAAAGTACGATTCAGAGTATTAACAAGAGCGAAAAAAACAAACGAAGGACATATTTAATTATAGTGAAAGTAGTCATTCCAAATATTTTCAGCTAAGGATTCCAGAAAAATTAGTTTGAAAAAATTTTTTGAACAAGAAATGAAGAAATTTTCAAAATATTTCCAAATAGTTCGACCGAAAACCTCAAAAAAATGTCAGATGATTTTTAAATAGCATATAAAAATATTGTGGTCACCTTAAGCGAAAAGTTAAGTGGTCATTTTAAGTGTTTTTCGTTGATCAGAAACAAATAATGGAAAATAAAAAGTAAACAAAAAATAAGCATTTTTTCATAATGTTCGGAACTTTTTTCAAAGAATTGTCGAATTCGAAAAGTTTAAATCGACTCAAAATTTTCTAAAAAAACAATAATTCAAAAATCCTGTAGTCACACAGTTACTTGGATTATCAAACATTACTTGGTGATATATTGAGATAAATAATACAGTTAAACCCAGTAAAAGTTTTTCATCAAGAGCCATATCCGTATCTGTCAAAATGCACCGCCCCCTCAACTCAAACATCTGAAGTCAATAATTTTTTCCTTAAAAGCTTTTTTTCAGAATCAAACATTTTTCGGAGAACTGAGGAAGAAATTTTTGAATACCTTGTTTAGTTTATGCTAACGAGGTGCTTGAAGTTTAGGTTACTTCAAAATTTGGCAAAAATATGTTTTTTTCTCAGGGTTTGCAAAATTATTTTGAAAAAATACAAAAAATTTATTTTTTCGATGGAAAAAATACTTAAAAAAAACCTGAAATTTTGCAAATTTAAGAGTTTTTTTTCGGTCAAAAAATTTAAATTTTTTAATTGTTTTTGTAAGCAAACTGTTAACAAAGTTTCGAATCGCAGCAAAATTAAGAGCTCTACCATATATGGTTCCGGAAATATAACGTTCGTCAGGTATCCCTATTATTTCAATCTAAGAGAAATTTTTTTTCGAAAATTTCAATTTTTTAATTTTTATTTTCACGATTGAATTCAGAGTGAACTCATGCAACAAAATTAGCCGTAAACGGGGCAAAACGTTAAAAGTTATAGCCTGTAGAAGGAAAAATATATTATATTTCATTCTATATTATATTTTATATCAAAAAAAAATTTTGTTGAATTTTTTTGGAATGAAACCGATATCAAAATTGAGAAATAAGTTAAAATTGGCTTCTACCATGTGACCATGGTCCATGTATGAGTGCCGAGATATAAGGTCCGTTCAGGTACTCCTAAGAATGATTTTGCATTGAAATCTTATCTAGAGTTTGCTATAATCGGAATTTTGAACTTGTACAAATTTGTCACAAAAACACATTTTTGGGCATAATTATTCTGGGTCAGACAGATTTCGCTTTAAAGAGCAATAAAAGGCACTAAAGAGCTAATACGTCAGGCCAAATTCGCTATTAGACCTGTGAACCCCTTATTAGTAGTCCAAATCTCCCTTGAAAAGTGTATTGCCGGAACGATCTTAAGGGGTTTGTCTATGCTGGAAAGGCTTTTTCGAAGCTTATAACTTTTTATTCTTCTTATAACAATTTATAAAAATCTCAGGAATAGTAGTTCGTAATCTCTGGGACATTTCACTTCTGGACTTTTTCTATAGCATTGTTCAACCACCGGTAAATTGGTTAACGCGAGCAAAAATTTTTTTGAAAGTCCTATTTCTTTTTCGCCTCATTTCAAAACAACGTTTTTCGGAATGTAAAAGCCTGAGGGGTGGGAGCAAGATGTTGCAAGCATTTTTCGAATTTGCTGTAAATCGACAAAAAGTGCGCGAAATCGGAAATACATTTCTTAATATGAAAGTGAGGAATTAGAGACAATTTAAATGCGCCACACCCAAAGATATTTCTGCGGGGTGACGGTTTGCTGAAACGCCAGCTATTATAGGTAACTATTGAGTCTGATTTTGAATCACATGTTTCGGATTATAGAAAAAAAAAACTGAAACTTTTCTTTAGTCAAAATTATTTTATCTCTAAGCAACCGTTTTTTCTGTTTCAAAAAATCAGACCATAGTTGCATGAACTAGTACGTTTCCAGCAAACCGTACCCAAATAATCTTTTGGTTGCATTTAAATTGTCTTGTTCTCCCTATTCATATTCAAATTTTTCGAATTTCGCGCATTTTTTGTCAATTTCAGCGAAATTCAGAAAATGCTGTGCAACATCCTTGCTCACCACCCTGGGCTTGTACATTCCGAAATAACGTTGTTTCGAAATAAGGCGAAAAAGAAATAAACATTCAAAAAACAACACATGCTATGAAAAAAGTCAGAAGTTAAAATGTGTTCCAGAGATTACAACTACTATTTCTGAGATTTTTATAAGATTGGTATGAAGAATAAAAAGTTATGAGCCTTCGAAAAAGCCTTTCCAGCATGGACAACCCCCTTAGCTTGAAATATTTTTAAATTATTTTAATATTTTATTTTAACCTGATTTTTTTTACCATTGACTTCCTACAGAGTAGGCGTAAATAGTCAACAAATTATA
Source organism: Oikopleura vanhoeffeni (assembly GCA_004367855.1). Lineage (NCBI taxonomy): Eukaryota > Metazoa > Chordata > Appendicularia > Copelata > Oikopleuridae > Oikopleura > Oikopleura vanhoeffeni. Next base: position 102,856 of record SCLH01002037.1, on the reverse strand, counting down.
GCGTTATGACTTTGAAACGGACACCCGGACGGACAGGGCCAAAGTTTTTCAAGCGCCTGAGTTCTCATTTTTAAATCCAATTATTAAGGGTGCATGAGTTCGACTGACCTTTTGAGGGTTAAAGCTGAGCGATGTTATATTTTTTGAAAATCACACAAAAGGATTTTTTGCAGTGAAAAAACAAACAAAATGTGAAGAAAGTCAAATTGGAAACGTGTCAAATGACTCGGATTATTCACTGCAAAATTTATGCCACAGAAGATGAACATTGTCCTGTGTGAAAAGAATAAATTCTATTTATCAAAAATATCAGAAAAAGCTTACCAAAACCCAAAAACTACTTTTTACAAAAGTTAGTTTTGAAAATTTTGTATATTTAGGCTTTTTCGATTTTAATTTTTACCAAGGAGATGCATTTACTAAAGAATCTACGCTTAATAATAACGCTCTGCGGACAAATCTGTCATTTTTAGCGATTTAAGGAGAAAATTAAAAATTGCCTAAAATTGTTAAGAGCTACGAGATTATTTTGAAAGAAGAACACAGAGCTAGAAAAATGAGCAATATTTTTAGAGAAAAATATAATCCGTGGCAGATTTGCCATCGAGCTTGCACAAAAACCTTTATTCCACAACACATTTCGCAATTTTTTTCGAAAGCTCAGAATTTTTTCTGCAAAATATAAATTATCAATGACGTACATCATCGCGAAAAAATTGAAAAATATAGTTAAATATACTATATGATATCCCTTTATCACACTTTTGTAAATATCCGGCCCTACTACTTGAAAACACACTACGTTTGCTCATCAGAGCCGGGGATATTTACAAAATGTGTGATAAAGAGATAAAGTTAGTCTATATCGAAAATCCTGCCGAGTCGTAAACTTGTATTGATACGTCACAAATAGGAAATCCACCAATTTCATTGGTCACTTCTCGAAATACAGTCATTTCATGGTCATTTCTATTTTTGTGACGTATCAATACAATTTTACGACTAGGCAGGTTTTTTGCTATAGTATACTGTATACTAATATAGTTAAATAATAGTTAAAAATGTATTTGTCAAACCTTAATAAAGATTCTTTCCGATACGCAGGAAGATGAGTCAGTTTGGTTTAATGGAGATACGACCTCACGGTATGCTATTCAACGAACGGGACTTTAAATCAAAAACTTTTTTGCTGTTTCTAGTTGGTCACGAAAAAACCGACTTCATCAGAAAACATTTTTTATTTCACTCAACGAGACAATTCCTTTTAAAACCCAAACTACATCTCAAAAACGTTTACTTACCTCTATAGCGCGTGTTTCATATTCCCACTTATATTGTCCTAGTGATTGTCTTGGTTCAGAGAAAATAAAAATAATATTTAAATAATAGGCAAAGGTGCTTGATATTGGAACCGCCAAAGGTTGATCGGTGTGTAATCACTCAAGCAATCACTAAGACAACATAAGTGGGATTTTGAACACGCGCCATAGGGATAGTAAGCTATTTTAACATGGGTTAGGTTAGGAAAAGAATATGAAGTCATATTATGACTTATTTATGGTTCGTGGAAAATCGATCAATAAAAAATATGGACTCGCACTGTTGCGATCGCGAGTCACTCGCACATCATCTGCAATGTATTCAACTTTGAAGGGAAACTTTGATCAAGTTTAATCGAGTTTTCAGTTCATAATCATGAGTTATACCATTTTAAAGCCCCGTGTTAGTCAAATATTTCGACGACTTCTGTTGATGATAACACGAACTTCACGAAGATTTCACATTTGGAAAACATTACACAAATTATTCTATCAGGTAAAAAATTGATGAACAGTGTAAGTTTATTAGGGTGTCAACGCAAAAATGCTAAAAAATACAATATACATATTTTGAGTTTTCATTATATACTGTCTTTACATAAACAGTTTAATACTGTATATGATTAACAATTAATTCATGCATAGCTATGGCTAAAACACCCGGTCAACCACAATCACCGGTCAAAGTTATGGTTATTTAATTTTTACTGTATTTTTCTCTATATCATCGTTTGCATAATATACACTTTATCGTTAATGATCTCTTACTTGAATCTCGATCGAAAATCATGGGTCTTAAAATGAACAGAAATATCTCTACAGGGAATTAGGGTGTCCGCGACAAAAAATGATTTTCTCAGAAATTTTGTAAAAAAAACATTGAGATTAAAATATTTATTCATTTTGATTGCTAACACTTCAGCACCAAAAAAGTGAAATCTTGTATAAATATAATTATAACATACATTATTTCCTAGAATCAGCATGTCATTTGAAAAAATAAATCGAAAACTTATCTAAAATTAACGTTCTGATTGGTTTTAATTTGAAAACAAATCTAATTCGGGCTCAGACTTCAACCACATATAAAACATCCCCCTTAATTAACAAAACACAGTCTTACGACTGTCAGTCTATCAGTCAATAACAAATTTTCAGAGCTACTATTGTTCAAAGTTTTTATTCGAAATGATGTAAATCAAGTGACTTAGCAATAATTTTGAATCAACAATACAATAACGAGCAGACACCGTTTGTCGGCAGTGTGACTTCGAGGAAATGTGATCTCATCGGCTGGAAAGCTGTTTCAAAAAAATTTAGAAAAAAACGGAACTTTGTTGAATTTCCAAAATTCATCAAAACCCGAAGAAAAAAAACTAAGGGTAAATATTTTAGAAAAAAAAATTTATTTTTATAGAAGACAATTTGGGAAAGCAATTTCAAAAAAAATTGACAAGTTATTTTGAGGTGGTATTAATTCATCAAAAATCTTAATTCAATCAAAAAAACGGTTAATTCATCAAAAAAATGTGAATACATCAAAAAAGGTCTATTCATCAAAACAAAATTTATTCATCAAGAAAAAAGATAATTGATTCTAAAAAAATTTATCAAAGTCTTATTATCAACTGCAAATTATTTTTTTTAATTTGTGCTCTAGATTTCACAAAATTAATTTGTTATCTGAAATGTATTTTTAAAATCAGATACGATTTATAGAGTCTTACCGATTAGATATGAAGAGAAGTCTCACCGATTTGGAAGGGCTACTGGATTTAAGGCGAGTGTGGCGACCATTTTTAATTTTGAAACAAAATTTTGTTTTATTTTTATGTTACCAATTATATATGCCGAACAGTGCCCAATATCGCCTAATGTGCAAATATCGCCAAAGTTTTTTTGCCAAAACATTTTGGCGAATATTGTCCCCCCCTGTAGTGATAATAAAATTTAAACAAATTGGTCATACTCATTAATAATCGTTAATACAGAGTTGCAGACCTTTTTAGTCCGACAGATTTGGTCAAACTTGAAGAATCAAATCTTGTTTCGGGAATATCGCCTGAAGTTTTTGAACCAGAAAATTATAATCGAATTACAAAAAACAGAACGAAATCAAAGAAAATTTATATCTCAAAAAGTCCAAACCAATACAGTATTTTTTGAACGGCAATCAAGTTCAGTAAAAAAAAAAAACCTCACTGCTACTCATTAATTGTGCCCCGCCTAGCGTTCGGATAAACAAAGTTTTGGATTTATTATATTATTTTTAGTACTTAAGAGGGTGGATATCTTTATTTCAATTTTAACCCTCGGGGGGACCGTTAAAAATAATTAACAAACTTTCGACACCCACTACCCTTTTTGAATGTTGAAAAAAAATTCCATAATTTAATACAGCAAAAACAATATCAACTCCTTCTGTGAAAATTTGAAAAAATTCTGCGAGAAAATTTCCCAAACTGCTTTAGCGAACACCCCCTTAAATTATCAAAAAAAATGATTAATTTAGTTTGAGCTTTAGGACACAAATTTAATTTTTCCCTTAAAAATTTCAAAATTATATTTATGAAATATTAAGTATAAAACTACAAGTGTTTAAATTTTATTCTCAACTCCCTCGTGGTAAATCTCCAAAATCGATGGTCTGATGCTAATTTTATATTGAATAACCCAAATGTAGTGCCTGTAAAAGTAGATGACAATTGAATTTGTTTGATGGCTTCCTTTTAGTCCCGCAAAACTCAAACTTACAAAATTATCTGCTATCACGAAAATTGGTTACAATGAAACATTTTGAAAAGTTTACTTCCTAGTAACAAACATGTCCTATTTGTTTCGATAAAAAAATCTGCGATTTTTTTGAAACAAAATTGCTGTAGCCAAAAAAACATTCAATGAAAATGGTAACATTGTCGATGAGGAGCATGACGGTTCAGTAATTTAGTAATTACTATGAATTATTCGACTTTTGCAACCGCAGAAAAGTATACTACATGTATATAAATCAAATAAAAATTCAGTTTCACTCTGAGCCCAGCTCTAAAAGCTATCAGAAAAACTTAATTTTTTATCGAACAGTTAAACCAAAAATTGAATTTGCCGTATCACGCCAGGTTTGATTCGATGGTTTTATTTGAATGTCAACCTTTTATGACGAATAATTTCTTGAAATAAAAATGACTATATTATTACGGCATTTCTTGGTCGTCTTTCAATATGATTTTAGTCAAAATTTATTATATTAATCGATGTTTGGAAACAACTCATACGAATTTCAGTTTTATCAGGCAATTTTTCTTAATTTTTTTCTAAGATTACTGCAATTGTTTAATTATTAGTTTTTTCTTCAAAAAAATTGGGAACACTGATGCGGATGTCGGAAATTTTTTTTATTTTTTACAGGGCTGTAATTTACAGCCCGAGTCAAACGCGGACGAAAAAACGTGTTCCAGTTAACAAAGATTTTGAACACGTTTTTTTGTGGACGAAAACCGTTCTTCATTTTAGAAAATCGGTCTCGGAAAAATTTTACCTTTGCGGAGAAAAACGTCTTTCATTTTAAGAAATCGGTCTCGAAATATCAACCTTCTAGATTTTTACATTATGATTTACTAAAAAGTATAATTTCAAAAAAGAAAATAATATTAATTTTTCCGTTTATAAAATAGAGAATTTTAAAATGGGATACAATTCGGCTAACAATTATTCCGAGAAAGACCACCGAATCGTTTTGACCGATTAAAAAAAGCTGATACAGTGAAGAATGAAGCAAGAATCAATTATCGATCAATTATTGTTTTGGATGAATTAACTTTTATTGATATTTACTTTTTTTGATGAATTAACCTTTTTTTGATGAATTAATTTTTCTTGATGAATTAGATTTTTGATGAATTAATACACCTCGTTATTTTTGTGAACTACTGGATTTTTTGTGTAGGCGCTTTATAAAATTTATGAGTGTTTTGCAATTTAGTCATTCTAGAGAATTCGTTTCTCAGAATTATATATTCATATCATAAAATTATACAGGGGGGCCTATTCGTCGAAAGTTTTTTATAAGAAATCTCAGCGATATTGGCCCTTTCTGTAATATGAGGATAAAAATAAAGTTTTTCCATTGTTTTCAAAAATGATTACCAACGCACTGCGGTCATGCGCTGTGCTTACTCACTCCGGAGGTTTAAAATCCCTCGGTGGACTGTTCAGCAGTCTACATGCTGGTTGATAATTTGCAATTGTCTTTTTTCATTTTATGAAGGAATACTAAATTATATTTTCTAGTTAAAGACAATAGGCGTTCTGCGCATAACGCGATAAAACAAATCATGTATAGATATGTCTCATGAATCGAGCACTGACGCTGAAGTCCGATCCCTGACTTGATATTAGTCGTCATCTACTGTATAGGCTAACTCTGATGATACAATTTAAGATTCGAAATGGAAAATGATATTTGGAAAAAAATCACGGTTAAAAAGTTATTTATTTTTTTTCAACTAATTTAAAATCATTTGAAATATGAAATTATTTTTTAATTCTCAGGCAGGGTAGTAAAGGGTAATCCCCGACCGGATTTTTCTTATCCGGGATAGACTATCCCCATCCGCATTTTTTTCCTGACACTTTTGCTTTAAACCTTAGGTAAATGCGGATGCGATTTGAAATAAGGAATGTCAAAGTCAAAAGTCGGTTTTCAATGGGTTAAGGCTTTTGTAAGATTTTTATTTGGTCATTGTTAGACGTAGGATTTTTTCCTTTTTTGAAAATTTTTCAAAAAAAAATTGATTTTAAAGGTCAAATTTACATGACTAATTTAGCAGCTGTAAAGTTGCAATTAGGAGCTAACGCACCTGTTTTTCTGCAATCAGGAGAAAAGCTTGGTTTTACAATTTCAGTATTTTGATTTAGGTCATAATGACTACGGCGGGGGGGGGGGTCGGGGAAACCCCCCACCCAAAAATGGAAAAACCCGGTTAAAGGTTGAGGTCATCTCAAGGTCATCGAATTCTTATAAATGACACCAAAATGATTTTCGTGGCGACTTCTAATGAACGTATTAGGAACATAGGTGAATTATGTACGCTTACGGTTGCTTAGAGGAGCAAACATTTGAATTGATTGCTCTCTAGCACCCTTTAGTATACATAATTAGCTAATGGTTGTTAATATCGTCATAAAAAAAGTGGATCGGAAGCCTTTTTTTGGGTGATATTTTCCCAAAGCGATTGCTCAACTTTCCTCAAATCTATTTCCAATTTTTGCTCTCTAGCACCGGTCAAGCGTACATAAATTTACCTATGGTTCCTAATACGTTCATTAGAAAGTCGGCCACGGAGATCATTTTGGTGGGTCTTTTCATACGAATTCGAGAGATTGACCATCAACTGACGGGTCATTGGTCGACCGGGGATCATTATAACCTAAATCAAAATACTTGAAATTGTATAAGCCTTTTTGCCCCTTGATTGCAGAAAAAAGTGCGTTAGCTCCTATTTGGCACTTTAAGACTGGCTAAGTTAGTCATGTAAATTTTACCTTAAATCAATTTTTTTTTGAAAAAATTTTAAAACGACAATCCTAATCTTTAAAAATGACCAAAAAAAATTCTCTACAAGATAGCTAAACACATTGAAAACCTATTTGACTTTTGAAATTCTTATTTCAATCGTCCTACGCAAAAATGGGGATGGAAACCAGGCGGAAAGCCAGCTCCTTTTACAAGCTACTCTCAGGTCACAGAGCCATTTTAGAAGCTTAAGATTCAAATGCTTATAGAATTTCTCCATCTCGAAACATATTTATTGAAAATAATCATGTGTCTCCTACAAGTACAACTTAGTAAACTTAGTTTATTTTTTTTCTTAAGTGATAACAGATAGTTTCACATTAATGAGTAGCCGACACAGTATGAGATCTAGAAAGCTAAGGTCTTATTCTATTTTATTTAATGTGGCATTATTATTTAAAAATTTATTTATTGTGAACAGGTTAAACTTCATATTATTGTTTTATCAAATATTACGTTTTTTTTGTGGCAGTTTGATATCTCTATCAATTTTTTAGCCAACTTTGGGCCCACCATTCACCACCCTCTAATTACTATGCCATAATTCAGGAATCGTCTTTGAAAGACTCTTCAGTAAAACGATCGCGAATCTGTGTCAATATAAAAATGCTGAAATTATTAATAACAAGGCGTTAATAAGAAGTGTGGACATCTCTCTCTTCCAGAAAAATTAGTTTGAAAAATTTTGAACAAGAAATGAAGAAATTTTCAAAATATTTCCAAATAGTTTCGACCGAAAACCTCAAAAAAATGTCAGATGATTTTTAAATAGCATATAAAAAATATGTGGTCACCTAAGCGAAAAGTTAAAGTGGTCATTTTAAAGTGTTTTTTTCGTTGATCAGAAACAAATAATGAAAATAAAAAGTAAACAAAAAATAAGGCATTTTTTCATAATGTTCGGAACTTTTTTCAAAGAATTGTCGAATTCGAAAAGTTTAAATCGACTCAAAATTTTCTAAAAAAACAATAATTCAAAAATCCTGTAGTCACAACAGTTACTTGGATTATCAAACATTACTTTGGTGATATATTGAGATAAATATACAGTATAAACCCAGTAAAAAGTTTTTCATCAAGAGCCCATATCCGTATCTGTCAAAATGCACCGCCCCCCTCAACTCAAACATCTGAAGTCAATAATTTTTTCCTTAAAAGCTTTTTTTCAGAATCAAACATTTTCGGAGAACTGGGAAAGAATTTTTGATACCTTGTTTAGTTTATGCTAACGAGGTGCTTGAAGTTTAGGTTACTTCAAAATTTGGCAAAAATATGTTTTTTTCTCAGGTTTGCAAAATTATTTTGAAGAAAATACAAAAAATTTTATTTTTACGATGGAAAAAATACTTAAAAAAAACCTGAAATTTTGCAAATTTAAGAGTTTTTTTTCGGTCAAAATTTAAATTTTTTAATTGTTTTGTAAGCAAACTGTTAACAAAGTTTCGAATGCAGCAAAAATTAAGATTCTACCATATATGGTTCCGGAAATATAACGTTCGTCAGGTATCCCTATTATTTCAATCTAAGAAATATTTTTTTCGAAAATTCAAATTTTTTAATTTTTATTTTCACGATTGAATTCAGAGTGAACTCATGCAACAAAAATTAGCGTAAACGGGGCAAAACGTTAAAAGTTATAGCCTGTAGAAGGAAAATTATATTATATTTCATATTATATTTATATTTTATATCAAAAAAAAATTTTGTTGAATTTTTTTGGAATGAAACCGATATCAAAATTGAGAATAAAGTTAAAATTGGCTTTCTACCATGTGACCATGGTCCATGTCTGAGTGCCGAGATATAAGGTCCGTCAGGTACTCCCTAAGAATGATTTTGCATTGAAATCTTATCTAGAGTTTGCTATAATCGGAATTTTGAACTTGTACAAATTTGTCACAAAAACACATTTTTGGGCATAATTTATTCTGGGTCAGACAGATTTCGCTTTAAAGAGCCAATAAAAGGCACTAAAGAGCTAAACGTCAGAGCCAAATTCGCTATAGACCCTAGTGAACCCCTTATTAGTAGTCAAATCTCCCTTGAAAAGTTATTGCCGGACGAATCTTAAGGGGGTTGTCTATGCTGGAAAGGCTTTTTCGAAGGCTTATAACTTTTTATTCTTCTATAACAATCTTATAAAAATCTCAGGAATAGTAGTTCGTAATCTCTGGGACACATTTCACTTCTGACTTTTTTCATAGCATGTTCAACAACCGGTAAATTTAGTTAACCGCGAGCAAAAATTTTTTTTTGAAAGTCCTATTTCTTTTCGCCTCATTTCAAAACAACGTCATTTTCGGAATGTAACAAGCCTGAGGGGTGGTGAGCAAGATGTTGCAAGCATTTTTCGCAATTTGCTGTAAATCGACAAAAAGTGCGCGAAATCGAAAAATTTTTAATATGAAAGTGAGAATTAGACAATTTAAATCGCCACAAAGATTTTCTGGGTACGTTTGCTTGAAACGATATTAGAAACTATGGTCTGATTTTGAAACCACATGCGGATTATAGAAAAAAAATAAAACTTTTTATCAAAATTATTTTTTATCTCTAAGCACCGTTTTCTGTTTCAAAATCAGACCATAGTTGCTAATAGTACGTTTCCAGGCAAAACGTTACCCAAATAATCTTTTGGTTTGCATTTAAATTGTCTTGTTCTCCCTAATTCATATTCAAATTTTTCGAATTTCGCGCATTTTTTGTCAATTTACAGCGAAAATTCAGAAAATGCTGTGCAACATCCTTGTCACCACCCTCTGGGCTTGTTCATTCCGAAAATATATACGTTGTTTCGAATAGGCGAAAAAGAAATAAATATTCAAAAAAAACAACACATGCTATGAAAAAAGTCAGAAGTTAAAATGTGTTCAGAGATTACGAACTACTATTTCTGAGATTTTTATAAGATTGGTATGAAGGAATAAAAAGTTATGAGCCTTCGAAAAAGCCTTTCCAGCATGGACAACCCCCTTAGCTTGAAATATTTTTAAATTATTTTAATATTTATTTTAAACCTGGATTTTTGTTACCATTTGACTTCCTACAGAGTAGGCGTAAATAGTCAACAAATTATAGCGTTATGACTTTGAACGGACAACCCGGACGGACAGGGCCCAAAGTTTTTCAAGCGCCTGAGTTTCATTTTAAATCCAATTATTAAAGGTGCAATGAGTTCGACTGACCTTTTGATGGGTATAAAGCTGAGCGATGTTATATTTTTTGAAAATCACACAAAAGGATTTTTTGCAGTGAAAAAACAAACAAAATGTGAAGAAAGTCAAATTGGAAACGTGTCAAATGACTCGGATTTTCACTGCAAAATTTATGCCACAGAAGATGAACATTGTCCTGTGAAAAGAATAAAATTCTATTTATCAAAAATATCAGAAAAAGCTTACCAAAACCCAAAAACTACTTTTTTACAAAAGTTAGGTTTGAAAATTTTTTGTAATATTTAGGCTTTTTCGATTTTAATTTTTACCAAGGAGATGCATTTACTAAAGAATCTACGCTTATAATAACGCTCTGCGGACAAATCTGTCATTTTAGCGATTTAAGGAGAAAATTAAAAATTGCCTAAAAATTGTTAAGAGCTACGAGATTATTTTGAAAGAAGAACACGAGCTAGAAAAATGAGCAATATTTTAGAGAAAAATATAATCGTGGCAGATTTGTCCATCGAGCTTGCACAAAAACCTTTATTCCACAACACATTTCGCAATTTTTTTTCCGAAAGCTCAGAATATTTTTCTGCAAAATATAAATTATCAATGACGTACATCATCGCGAAAAAATTGAAAAATATAGTTAAATATACTATATGATATCCCTTTATCACACTTTTGTAAATATCCCGGCCCTACTACTTGAAAACACACTACGTTTGCTCATCAGAGCCGGGATATTTACAAAAGTGTGATAAAGAGATAAAGTATAGTCTATATCGAAAATCCTGCCGAGTCGTAAACTTGTATTGATACGTCACAAATAGGAAGATCCACCAATTTCATTGGTCACTTCTCGAAAATACAGTCATTTCATTGGTCACTTTCTATTTTTGTGACGTATCAATACAATTTTACGACTAGGCAGGTTTTTGCTATAGTATACTGTATACTAATATAGTTAAATAATAGTTAAAAATGTATTTGTCAAACCTTAATAAAAGATTCTTCCGATACGCAGAAGAAATGAGTCAGTTTGGTTTAATGGAGATACGACCTCACGGTATGCTATCAACGAACGGGACTTTAAAATCAAAAAACTTTTTTGCTGTTTTCTAGTTGGTCACGAAAAACCGACTTCATCAGAAAACATTTTTATTTCACTCAACGAGACAAATATCCTTTTAACAACCAAACTACATCTCAAAAACGTTTACTACCTCTATAGCGCGTGTTCATATCCCACTTATATTGTCCTAGTGATTGTCTTGGTTCAGAGAAATTAAAAAATAATATTAAATAATAGGCAAAGGTGCTTGATATTGGAACCGCCAAAGTTGATCGGTGTGTAATCACTCAAGCAATCACTAAGACAACATAAGTGGGATTTGAACACGCGCCATAGGGATAGTAAGCATATTTAACATGGGCTTAGGTTAGGAAAAGAATATGAAAGTCATATTATGACTTATTTATGGTTCGTGGAAAATCGATCAATAAAAAATATGGACTCGCACTGTGCGATCGCGAGTCGCACATCATCTGCAATGTATTCAACTTTGAAGGGAAACTTTGATCAAGTTAATCGAGTTTCAGTCATAACTCATGAGTTATACCATTTTAAAGCCCCGTGTAGTCAAATATTTCGACGACTTCTGTTGATGATAAACGAACTTCACGAAGATTTCACATTTGAAAAACATTACACAAATTATTCTATCAGGTAAAAAAATTGATGAACAGTGTAAGTTTATAAGGGTGTCAACGCAAAAATGCTAAAAAAATACAATATACATATTTTGAGTTTTCATTATAATACTGTCTTTTACATAAACAGTTTGATATACTGTATATGATTAACAATTAATTCATGCATAGCTATGGCTAAAACACCCGGTCAACCACAATCACCGGTCAAAGTTGATGGTTATTTAATTTTTACTGTATTTTTCTCTATATCATCGTTTGCATACATAATACACTTATCGTTAATGATCTCTTATTGATCTCGATCGAAAATCATGGGTCTTAAAATGAACAGAAATATCTCTACGGGATTAGGGTGTCCGCGACAAAAAATGATTTTCTCAGAAATTTTGTAAAAAAAACATTTGAGATTAAAATATTTATTCATTTTGAGTGCTAACACTTCAGCACCAAAAAAGTGAAATCTTGGTATAAATATATTATAACATACATTATTTCCTAGAATCAGCATGTCATTGAAAAAATAAATCGAAAACTTATCTAAAATTAACGATTCTGATTGGTTTTAATTGAAACAAATCTAATTCGGGCTCAGACTTCAACCACATATAAAACATCCCCCTTAATTAACAAACACAGTCTTAGACTGTCAGTCTATCAGTCAATAACAAATTTTTCAGAGCTACTATTGTTCAAAGTTTTATTCGAAATGATGTAAAATCAAGTGACTTAGCAGATAATTTGAATCAACAATACAATAACGAGCAGACACCGTTTGTCGGCAGTGTGACTCGAGGAAATGTGATCTCATCGGCTGGAAGCTGTTCAAAAAAATTTAGAAAAAAACGGAACTTTGTTGAATTTCCAAATTCATCAAAACCGAAAGAAAAAAAACTAAGGGTAAATATTTTAGAAAAAGAAAATTTATTTTTATAGAGACAATTTGGGAAAGCAATTTCAAAAAAATTTGACAAGTTATTTTGAGGTGGTATTAATTCATCAAAAATCTTAATTCATCAAAAAACGGTTAATTCATCAAAAAAATGTGAATACATCAAAAAAGGTCTATTCATCAAACAAAATTTAATTCATCAAGAAAAAAGATAATTGATCTAAAAAATAATTTATCAAAAGTCTTATTATCAACTGCAAATTATTTTTTTTAATTTGTGCTCTAGATTTCACAAAATTAATTTGTTATCTGAAATGTATTTTTAAAATCAGATACGATTTATAGAGTCTTACCGATTAGATATGAAGAGAAGTCTCACCGATTTGGAAGGGCTACTGGATTTAAGGCGAGTGTGCGACCATTTTAAATTTGAAACAATTTTTTTTATTTATGTTCCCATATATATTGCCGAAAGTGCCCAATATCGCCTAATGTGCAAATATCGCCAAATTTTTTTGCCAAAAACATTTTGGCGATATTGTCCCCCCCTGTAGTGCATAATAAAATTAAAACAATTGGTCATACTCATTAATAATCGTTAATACAGAGTTGCAGACCCTTTTAAGTCCGACAGATTTGGTCAAACTTGAAAGAATCAATCTTGTTTCGGGAATATCGCCTGAAGTTTTTGAACCAGAAATTATAATCGAATTACAAAAAACAGAACGAAATCAAAGAAAATTTATATCTCAAAAAGGTCCAAACCAATACCAGTATATTTTGAACGCAATCAAGTTCAGTAAAAAAAAAGAAACCTACACATGCTACATTAAATGTGCCGCTAGCGCTTCGGATAAACAAAAGTTTTGGATTATTATATTATTTCTTAGTACTTAAGAGGGTGATATCTTTATTTCAATTTTAACCCTCGGGGGGACCATTAAAAAATAATTAACAAACTTTCGACACCCACTACCCTTTTGAAATGTTGAAAAAAAAATTCCATAATTTAATACAGCAAAACAATATTCAACTCTTCTGTGAAAAATTCTGAAAAAATTCTTGCGAAGAAATTTCCCAAAACTGCTTTAGCGAAACACCCCCTTAAATTATCAAAAAAATGATTTTTTTATTTAAGTTGAGCTTTAGGACACAAATTTAATTTTCCCTTAAAAATTTCAAAATATATATTTATGAAATATAAGATATAAAAACTACAAGTGGTTAAATTTTAGTTCTCAACTCCCTCGTGGTAAATCTCCAAAATCGATGGTACTGATGCTAATTTATATTGAATAACCCAAAATGTAGTGCCTTAAAAGTGGGACAATTGAATTGTTTGATGCTTCCCTTTTAGTCCCGCAAAAATCAACTTACAAATTATCTGCTGATCCACGAAATTGGTCACATGAAACATTTGAAAAGTTTACTCCTAGTAACAAACATGTCCATATTTGTTCTATAAAAAAATCTGCGAATTTTTTGAAACAAATTGCTGTAGCCAAAAAAACATTCAATGAAAATGTAACATCTGGTACGATGAGGAGCATGACGGTCAGTAATTAGTAATACTATGAATTATTCGACTTTTGCAACCGCAGAAAGTATATACATGTATATAAATCAAATAAAAATTCAGTTTTTCACTCTGAAGCCAGTCTCTAAAGCTATCAGAGAAAACTTAATTTTTATCGAACAGTTAAACCAAAAATTGAATTTGGCCGTATCACGCCAAGTTTGATTCGATGCGTTATTATTTGAATGTCAACCTTTTATGACGAATAATTTCTTGAAAATAAAATGACTATATCTATTACGGCACTTCCTGGTCGTCTTTCACTAGATTTTTAGTCAAAATTTTTATATTAATCGATGTTTGGAAACAACTCATCCGATTTCAGTTTATCAGGCAATTTTTCTTAATTTTTTTCTAAGATTACTGAAATTGTTTAATTATTAGTTTTTCTTCAAAAAAATTGGGAACACTGATCGGATTCGGATTTTTTTATTTTATTACAGGCTGTAATTTACAGCCCGAGTCAAACGCGGACGAAAAAAACGTGTTCAGTAAACAAAGATTTTGAACACGTTTTTTTGTGGACGAAAAAACCGTCTTCATTTTTAGAAAATCGGTCTCGAAAAATTTACCTTTGCGGACGAAAAAACGTCTTCATTTTAAGAAAATCGGTCTCGAAATATTCACCTCTAGATTTTACATTATGATTTACTAAAAAGTATAATTAAAAAAAGAAAAATAATTAATTAATTTTTCCGTTATAAAATAGAGAATTTTAAAAAATGGATACAATTCGGCTAACAATTATTCCGAGAAAGAGCCACCAACCGATTAAAAAAAGCTGATTACGTGAAGAATGAAGCAAGAATCAATACGATCAATTATTGTTTTATGATTGAATTAAAACTTTTATTGAATATTACTTTTTGCTTATGAATTAAACCTTTTTTTGATGAATTCAACTTTTTTTGTGAATTTTAGATTTTTGATGTAATTAATACCACCTCGCTTATTTTTTTTTGTGAACATACTTTGATTTTTTTAGGCGCTTTATAAAATTTTTGAGTGTTGCAATTTAGCATTCTAGAGAGATTCGTTTCTCAGAAATATATAATATATCATATCATAAAATTATACAGGGGGAGGCCCATATCGTCGAAAGTTTTTCTATAAGAAATCTCAGCGATATTGGCACCTTCGGTAATATGAGGATAAAAATAAAGTTTTTCGTTCAAAAATGAAAAACGCGAGGGTGTTAAAAATGGGGTGATAATTTGCAATTGTTTTTCAATTTTATAAGGACTACTAAATTATATTTTCTAGAAAATAAGGCCTGCCACAGATAAATTTCATGTTAATAATTCAAACGAGCATGACGCTGAAAGTCCGATCCCTGAAAATGATTATGATGATACCGAACCTGATGATACAATTCCTAAGATCGAAATGGAAAATGATGATGAAATCACTGGTAAGTATATCATATAAATCAGTTGAAATATTGAAATTATTTTTTAACCTTCTCAGGCAGGGTAGTAAAAGGGATAATCCCCGACCGGATTTTCTATCCGGGATAGACTATCCCCATCCGCATTTTTTCCTGACACTTTTGCTTAAACCTTAGGTAAATGCGGATGACGATTTGAAATAAGGAATTTCAAAAGTCAAAAATCGGTTTCAATGGGTTAAGGCTATCTTGTAAAGATTTTTTTTTCTGGTCATTTTAAGACGTAGGATTTTTTTCGTTTTTGAAATTTTTTCAAAAAAAAATTGATTTAAGGTCAAATTAACATGACTAACTTTAGCCAGCTGTAAAAGTTGCAAATTAGGAGCTAACGCACCTTTTTTTCTGCAATCAGGAGAAAAGGCTTATACAATTTCAAGTATTTTGATTTAGGTCATAATGACTACGCGGTCGACCACAATGACCGGTTAAAGTTGAAGGTCAATCTCAAGGTCATCGAATTCTTATAAATGACCCACCAAAATGATCTCCGTGGCCGACTTTCTAATGAACGTAT
The DNA here is from genome assembly GCA_004367855.1 of Oikopleura vanhoeffeni. NCBI lineage: Eukaryota > Metazoa > Chordata > Appendicularia > Copelata > Oikopleuridae > Oikopleura > Oikopleura vanhoeffeni. The sequence goes on along the minus strand of SCLH01002037.1, from coordinate 86,662 downwards.
TAGGAACTATAGGTGAATTATGTATGCTTACGGTGCTAGAGAGCAAAACATTTGAATATGATTGCTCTCTAGCACCCTTAGTATACATAATTAGTCCATGGTTGTTAATATCGTTATAAAAAAGTCGACTACGAGCAATCTTTTGCTGATATTTTCAAAGCGATTGCTCAACTTCTCTCAAATCATATTCAAATGTTTTGTTCTCTAGCACCGTAAGCGTACATAATTCACCTATGGTTCCTAATACTTTCATTAGAAAGTCGGCCACGGAGATCATTTTGGTGTGTCTTTTATACGAATTCGATGAGATTGACCATCAACTTTGACCGGTCATTGTGGTCGACCGGGTGATCATTATAACCTAAATCAAAATACTTGAAATTGTATAAGCCTTTTGCCCTTGATTGCAGAAAAAAAAGTAGCTTTTTTAGCTTCTCTAATTTGGCAACTTTATAGTACAGTCTGGACTAAAGTTAAGTCATGTAATTACCTGTAAAATCAAAAATTTTTTGAAAAAATTTTAAAACGAAACAATCCTAATCTTAAAATGCCAAAAAAAATTCTCTACAAGATAGCTAAAAACACATTTGAAACCTATTGATATATTGAAACCTTCCTTATTTCAATCGTCCTACGCAAAATGGGGATGGAAAACACCAGGCGAAAGCTTCAGCTCCTTTTACAAGCCTTCACTCTCAGGCCCAGAGCCATTTTAGAAGCTTAAGATGCAAATGGCTTATAGAATTTCTCCATCTCGAAACTATTATTGAAATAATCACTGTTTTCTACCTACAATTACAACTTAGTAGAACCTTAGTTCTATTTTTTTCTTAAGTAGATAACAGTGAATAGTTCACATTAATTTGAGTGTCCGACACAGATGAGTCGTTAGAAAGCTAAGGTCTTATTCTATCTTTATTTAATTTGCATTATTATTTTAAAAATTATTTATTGTGAAACAGGTTAACTTCAGTATTATTGTTTTATCAAAATATTATCGTTTTTTTTTGTGCCAGTTTGATATTCTATCAAATTTTTAGCCAACTTTGGGCCCACCTTACACCACCCTCTTAATTACTATGCCAATAATTCAGGAATCGTCTTTGACAAGGACTCTTCAGTAAACGAATCGCCGAATGTGTCAACCATAAAAAATGCTGAAATTATAATACAAGGCGTTAATAAGGAAGTGTGGACCTCCACCAGTTCGTTCGTTACAGTGACATCAAATCCGAATCCAAATAACAAAACTATTAATCAAATAATGAACACTGATAATCAAACTATAATAGAGTTAAAAGAAGTGGTTCCCAAGAACACTGAAAAAACTAGTCAAATGGAAATACAAACAGATTAGGCTGTCCGCAATACTGTTAAGATTTTTCTACAAACTAGAAAGTCCGAATTATACCCTCATCACAATCAAAGTGCCTCTCATTTGTTAAAAGGGTGTTCACACCATTTACCTTTCGGCTTTTGGAAACGATTTATTTGATTGAGTTCGGACCTTTTTTTCAAAAACTCATGATTGATCTCAAATGTTTTTTCAGAAAAAATGGTCCGATTTGAACTAATTGTTTTTTATTTGATTTATTTTATGAAACTCTGTCATTTCAAGTTATCTAAGAATTCAATCGTTTCCTAATGCCAAAATGTGAACAGTGTGGACACCCTATTTACTGCTGAGAAGCACTTTGATTTGGAAAAGGATACAAGAAAGAGATTTCAAGACCTCAATTTCACGCTTTCAACTTTAATTGCCCACGGAATTTACTTCCCCATTCTCAGTTAATTTATTAACCTTTTAGGTGATTAACAAAAAAAAGAAACTGTACCAAGTTGTACTACCAACATTGATATTCTCATTGGTCAAAATTTTAGCCAATCAAAATTAATTATTTTGATAGATTTGAAGTTTAGTTTTTTATGCTGATTCGGGATAAATATATTTTGTTAGAGGTTTTTGATCAGCTAATGTCATTTTTTGGCGTTTTTATATTCGCTAAATTGCTCTTTAGCGCTTCCAAAATTTATCGCTCAGGTGACTTATCGCTTGATATGAAGATAAATATTAGATCATCAATGATGATTCATCATGTACTATGTGGACAGCCTAGAACAGATAAAATTGCAAAGGGAAAATTGGCAAATATGGTTGCAACATTAAGATCACGAAATCTGGATCTTGCGAAAGAACTTACTAAAATCAAGAATGAAAAGATTGAAGCTGAAAATAAACTGAAAAACAAAACTGATGATTTCAAGGTTTTGGAGAAAGAAAAAAATATTTTGGAAGAACAAGTTCTAGATTTTGAAATAAATCAATTGTCCGATAAAATTCTAATCGCGAAATTACAAGATGATTTAGCCAAATCTGAAAGAAATTTGAAAGATCTTCAAGAAAATAAATGAAAAAAATACATTTAATGCCATTTCCACAAATTGCCAGAATAAAGCCTGAAAAGTATTCTATTTTTATTGAATTTATAATTTTAGCAGAGTCCGCGAAACAATCTCTGGAATTTTTACAGATTTTTAATTTGATTTTTGTCAGAATAAAACTGCTGTATAAGTTTTATAAAAGTAGATTTTTTTCTGAGATTTAATTTTTTAACAGTAAATGACCCTCAAGGTGGCTTTCAAATTCGTGATAAACATGCGAGCAACTAAAAATAAATCATGTGTAGGAAAAAAATTTAGATATATTTTTCAGATAATGTCAGACCAATTGGAAACCCCTATATTTTGCATTCACCTATCTGCCAGACGTCAGGAAAAAATAAGTTGTATTTTCAGATGCGTAGGTTTTTGCGGAGGCTTACGTAGGTTTCACCCATCCGTCGGACCCTGCTGTACTACTCGCATAACTTGCAGGTACCAATCTTGGAAGCATCGGAAATTTACTATGGGTTGACTTTTCAATTTCTTATAACTTTTTTTGGACTAGCTCTTGGGCCTAATCAAAATATGCGAAGGAAAGAGAATTGTCTAACCTTTTTTTGCCTGCTCAAAATCCTACTACTACTCAAGCCTACTACTACTACTCAACCTGTAGACATAATGAAACATTTTGAACACAGGGCCTGTGTCACAGGCTATTTTCATCAAAAAACGATTTTCATCCAAAATGATTTTGTTGAAATTTACTTTCAAGTATTTTACTGTAAAAATGGCGGCGGCATATATAACTTCCTCTGTAGTGCTTTAAAGAATTGTTACTTCTAAATTTTGGGATCGCATCAAAACCCGCGGCATTTCTCTCTCGAGGCAAAAACGTAGTGAAGGGGCGCACGCAAGCAAAAGGCGTTCTTACATTCTGATGCGGTAATATCGTAGCGATATTTTAATTCTCTGAGAATTTTAAGAAATAATAGATTTTTCTAGTTTTCGTTTTAGATCGAATAAAATCTAAGTGCAAAACAAAATCAGTTTGTAATAAAACAATATATACAAATTATATTATAATTTGTATATCGATTACGGGGGCTCCTGGTCCATTTTTACTAGATTTTATTTTTAAGCTTTACCTACGTTTCTCTCAGATCCATGAAAGAGATCGTTTTAAGATTTGAGGGTCTCTTGGATAATACTTACCATTTTATTCGTTACGGAGGCTTATGGATATTTTCACCTTAATTTTCAGATTGTGAGGCTACTGGTACGTTGTTGCTATTTTTTGAGATTGTGAGGCTCCTGGAATTAAACTACTCATTTTTTAATTTGTCGGGCTCCTGGTACATTTTTACTATATTTTTACATAGCGATTCGATTACATTAGCTATGAGCGAATAAAAGAAAGATGGGGCTATGTGGTGGCGCCCGAGAGTCGGCTGACCGAAGGAAGACTGACGCAGATTTTTTACTTTTTTATANTTTTTTATTTTAACTGTATAAACTCTAAAATCAAAAACTTAACCTCTATTTTCGTCCAGCGTAGCTTGATAGAAATCCACTTCTTTATATTTTGGATTTTCTGACCATTCTGGATACTTTTTCTTGAGATAGCGACAGATTGCACACTTTCTTATCGACAAAAAGTAAAGAGAGAATCTGAATTTTAATTTTAACTACAGTCCTCGCTCCCTTACTGGAACACTTACCGATCTAAAAAAATGTTCCAGTTAGGGTGCACCCCTATACTTTTGCTTAGAAAGTTACATCGCAGATTGAAATTGCTTTATTTTGTGGTTAAATTCGAAAGTGAATGAAAAAAGTTTTGTGTACAGTCTGTACAGTATAAGATAATTTATGTCACACAACTTCAGTTACAAGTTCAAAAGAAATGATACAAAAATGCTGGCTGTATCATTTATTTTAAACTTGTTATTGAAGTTTGCTTTTTTTTTTCTTGTTTCGAATTTCTAAACCACTTAAACCAGTGATTAATGCGTCAAAATTGTAAAATTTCTTCAAAAACCTTTTTGAAAATTTAGCGGGATGTTTAGGAATTTGTCTCATCGACTGTTTTTTTAAATTCAACCAAGAATATTTCGGGAGTTTTTAGCACTCATTTTATATGCTAATTTGAGTTATCATTGATATTTTTATCACATAACTTATGTGACGTAAGGTTTTTTGAAATATTATCTAGTGCCATATTTAGAATTCAAAAATGTAATTATCAAAACAATTTTCATCTCATATTTCTCTTTAATATGTTTCAAACGCCATAATAACTCGGAGCAATTTTTAAAAACAATTGAAAAAGTTCGTTACAAAAAAATTTCTGCAATTCTGTTTTTGGAGCTTTTCAAAAATATACCATAAGTTCAAAAAGTATTTTTTCACTGTTCCAGTTAGGGACACATTGACCTATCCGGGATAGGCTATCCCTCAAAAGTATTCCACTTAAGGTGCTGTGTTCCAGTTAGGGGTGTTCCAATAAGGGAACGACGACTGTACCTTACAAGGAATTATTCCTTAGGAATAACAGTTTTCAAAAATTTTACCTTTGCCCGCGATTTTTAGATTTCTCAAAATCCTCAAAACTCAAAATTTCGGTGACGACCATTTTTTGGATCGGTTTTATTTTTCATATTTTTATAGTTTGACACCGGCATTTTACATTATTACCAATCAAATTTATTCGTATTGTTATTTCGGGAAATAAATAATTCAATGACGAATAAAGTACTTAGTAGCAAGTCGTTAAATAATTGGTATAAAAAAACTAAATAAATTTCTAAAGATTGGATATTTCAGATAATTCGGTATGCTTGTAAATTTTATAAAAATGGTTTTTATTGTCTAATAGTCACCCTTGATTTTTTCAAAAACAGATTTCTACATTGTGTGACTTGAAATTGGGTATAAATGCAAATACATGGACCATATTATGCCTTCGGTTTTGCGTCGACAAATTAGCCAATCAGCGGCATTTTCACTTCCAATGCTAAGTAATGTGTCCTCCACAATAAAAACGTATTTGCGTTAATTTAAATCAATTTTTGCGCTGGGATGAAAGGGGACAATGGTGAAAATAGCTAAATTTCTATGACATTTTGGTCATTTTCATGGTTTTATTGATGAAAAAAATTATAAAACTCGAATAATTAGAATTTGATTGGTCCATATTTCAAACAATAATAATTGGGATAGGACTTCAAAATTAAAAAATTAAAGTTTTTGCCAAATTTTACGAATAAGACATGATAAGATTTCCTAAAAATGCTCATTATGTTTCTGCCTTTCTATAAAAAGCCCTCATTGGTGCCAAAAAACGGGGCTAAGGTTTTCTTAATCAATAAAACAACATTTTTCAAGCCAAACATTCAAATTTTTTTATTCTGATTGCAAAGTAAGGATAAAAACATGTAACTTTAAAATCGTGTAAGAGGACTATTTTTTTATTTATTGTCAGAATATCCTTTAATTGATCGAACTTGAAATTGATAATCTTTATCGTATACACCATCATACAGTATTAAACCCATTATATTGATTTTGCTTGCATCCATGGGAGCGCCATTTTCTTGAATTTTATCTCTTGGCAAAATTTGACTAAAACTTGAAATAAAAAAAAACACTTACAAATTGAGACTGTTTTTTAAAAATTGCTGCTAGAAAAAATTGTGAGTTCAAACTTGAATGGTTCATAAAAATTAAAAAAAAATCAATTTTTTATATTTTTTTTGTTAAAATTTGATTTATTTATTTGCAGGCATCCCCCAAAAATCAGCGAAATATTGTTAATGCTCATATTTGTAAAAATTGCAAAATTTCACGTGAAACCTCTAACAACCTCAAGCCACTATTCCATGATTATAAATACTTTAATAAGATCAAACTTTTCCTGAGCATATAAGTTGTTTGGGAAAATGGAACTCTGAGGGTTCTCCAATCTTCAGAATGAGGTAAAGTGAAGCTGTAACTATATTGTTGATTTTTCCATGGCAGCCAATATTTAGGAAAAAATAATAATCGATAAACACGATTGTCCCCTAAAATACTGAGTTGGAAAATGTACCAAATTTTTTCGATTTTTATCTGACTATGTGTGGTAATTTTTAGCTTTTGTGGAAACTATATTTACTACTAAGAGGCACTTTGTTTTTTTGAAAAAGGTGCGTCATCTAAGTGAGGAATGACAGCGGGGGATGACATGAAAAAAGGGAAGCCAATTACAGGCGCGCAATTCCCCGCAATACATTTCTACATTTAAATATTGACCAATAAATTTCAAACTGGCGAAGAGTAATAACCTTTATATTCTATATCGACCCCCGAAAATTGCGAAAATTCTCCATTTTGTAACTTTGTCCTACAAGACGAAAATCCGCCCCGATTGTCACTTTTTAATCTTCCAGCAAATTGCAAGGACTCGTCTGATTGAACAACTTTTCCAACACTTACACCACCCATTACATTATCGTTCAATGCTGACCAAATATTTGCTTTTGACGCATAATTGGTTTCAAAGGGATTTCCGGCTGACATTTTTAAAGCTTAAAAGTTATAAAATTAAACTGTACAATAACCGCAAGGTGCATTTAGACAATATTGAATATAGTTACTGTGACGTCCGAATAGATAATGACCAAGCAAATCACACGATTGTCAACTAATTTTAGGAATCGTCTCATTTGATTGGTCACTATCATTTCTGACATCAGAGTTATGAGGCGGAGTAACTATCCATACCAAAGTATTATCTTTAGTTAAAACAAAATCTTCATTTTTCATCGAAATTTTGGGATAACATGCCTTGAAATAGTGCTTTGATGGTCCTGATATTAAAAAAATTTCATAATTAACATTTTAATTAACACATTTTTTAGAAAGAATTCTCTAAAAAAAAATTTCAAATTTTAAAACTTTGTTTTATTGGAAAAAATAGCCAAATTTTCAGCAAAAATATGTTTCAAAATTGTTTTAACATAAACATGAAATTTTCTTTAAATTAGAACATTAGTTTAGAATATTCGTCTTTCATGCGGTTTCCGAGTTTATTTTGTATATGCACTGATTTCTGGTCTTTATAATCTCACAATAATTTTCTTTTTCAACTCACATTTATTTGAAACCTCGATAAATTTTTTTATTCTTTTTAAGTTGTCTGTTCCAAACGATATTATTTATTTAGAATTTCCTCAATAGAATTATTCATTAATTTTCTGATATTATGAATGTTTAACCTTAGATAAATATTCTATTTTGTGACCAAATACTTGCGTAATAAAAGTTCTATTATAGAACATCCAAAATCTGATAAATCTGAAATCTTGAACTCAAAACTTACTGCGATAATTTGCGATTCTTGCAACCTTGGGTACTTCTTTAAAACTGCGTAAAAGCATAACCGGAAAAAATAAGCCAGCTCAAATTGAGCTGCTCAATAGAACATTTTTTGTCGAAACTGATATAACAAATAGTATCAAAAATACAAAACAAATAATATTCGCAATTAAGCAAGAAATTTCAGTTTTTGTTATTTAAGATTTTCGAATGTAATTTTTATTTTGACTGAACAGTTATGCATTTCCCGATTGGTTTGTTGCGTTCAATTTTTAAAATATTTTGAAAAAACTTCAATCATCAGATGATTATCATCTATTAATTACAACTGTTTATCGAATCAAGTTTGACTAGTCGCCCAATCCTGTAATCGGATTTTGCATCATTCTGCCAAAAAAATATATTTTTTGAAATATCCATTTTTTCATGTGGTTTATTTTTCACAAATAAATTATTTTTTCTTTATTGAATTTGTCCTTAATTTCATCCCGAATGACTCCTAGATCAAAATTAAAAGTTTTCCTGCTGCACATTATTATAAGAAAAATTTTAAAAGACGCATACTGAATATCAATTAATTTAACAACATTTACTTTGCCTGAAATTTTATGCCTGAAATTGCCCTTAGGGCGTTGTATAGGGCCTATACTATAGGCAGTCCATATCTTTTGAACTTGTATTACTGTCAACTTAAATTCACGATTTTTGATCTCAACGTTCCCTGTTTAGTATATGAATTTTAAAAATTGTAAAAAAAATCTAAAATTTTCAAAAAAATATTGAAATTTTTTTTAAGTGTCTAAAATGAGAAAATGGTTTTTTCTCTTGCGTGAGAACGGTAAATAATTTGACCATAGTTTATAATTCCGTTCCCAGAAACATGATAGTTGCAAATCGTTTAATACTATTGAAAATTTGATACGATGACCTTGAGCTCAAAAAATAATTTTCAAAATGTGATCCTGGGAGTTAAAACCTGAAATTTAAAATTTAAACATTATTAGTTTTTTCTAAATTACCTTGAAAATGTTCACTGCGTATAAAAATTGATTTATAAATACGAAGAAAAATACTATCTTTAGTGTCTCTTCAGTCTGATCAGTGTTTTCCTGGCTTTCTTTTGAGCCTACTTTAGAAAAAATCGAAGCACATTTTTTTCGGAAATTTTTCACGTGAGCTTCAAAAATTTATATTTCGAGTTCGGGGTCGAAATTTGAAATAAACGCACTAGAGGATTTTTTATTTGAAAAAAATTCCAAAATTTCCTATTTTTTCGAAGTATAATTTCCCTTCAACTGGCTGTAACTTTCAAAGTTTAAACCCGTTGATGCTAATGTTGGCTGCAGTTCACTTTGAATTCAATCTTGAGAATCAAAATAAAAAAATTTAATTTTTGAAAATAAAAAATTTCAAATGTTTTCATAGATCCTGAAAATCGACGGATTATTTTAAAATAATTGACTGAATCTCGTGATATAGACATCGAATCTGACTTATATTTTTGCCATTCTTAATTTTTAATGCTCATACCTGATAAAAATCGAAAATTGTGTATTTTTTTGTTTAAATAATTTTGCAAACCTGAGAAAAAAAACATATTTTTGCCGAATTTTGAAGTAACCCAAACTTTGAGCACTTCGATATCATAAACAAAACAAGATATCAAAAAGTCCTTCGATATTCTCCGAAAATGTTCGATTTTGGGAAAACGCGTCTCAGGAAATTTTTTACTTCGGTTCTAGTTAAAAAGTTTTAGCCGTGCATGTACCAAAAACAGCCAATTTGAGCACTTCAACGATCACGGACAAATTAGATGATATTTCAAAATTTCCTCCGATATTCTACTTTGTTTTTCAAAATTCATTTATTTCCCGCACGAATAAAAAAATCTGTTATTACCTCGGGTAATTAATATTTATTCAAAAATGCAAAAATCGACTTTTTGTGCCGGTATAAATACCGGTACGATCATACAAAAATCTTTTGGTTACGTTTTTTAGAAAATTTAGACAAATATCTTCTGGGTCCTGAAACATGAAAATAAATGTCTTACACAAACATGGGTCTTTGATGGGAATTAAAAAAAAATAACCACGTCGATTCGAAAAATTCGCAAATTTTTGAAAACCTACGATTTTCGGTTTAAAAATCCGATCCCAGCTGGTTAGTCACAGCGTGAAAAGTGTTCATTTTATTTGGTATTGATGTGCCAAAATTTCAGTTTTCAATATTTGAACGTGGTGCACCATGGTGTTATACATATAAATCTGCCCGTAGCATCTAAATACGGATAAGAACACGATTAAAGTTTGTACTAAACTTACTTATTATTTTAATTACCCAGGATGCTCCATCTCATCAAAATTATAAAAATATGAGATTCAAAAATAAGATTAAAATAATCAGTGAAAAATGAAAAAATCGAAGATGCTTCTAATTCAATATTCAGTATGTATTTCACAATTTTAATACCTTAATTTTGTAAAATAAAATGGACTATTTTCGTCATTAAAAGTACACCAAGGTACTGTTCCCTAAATAGCCCTGTTCCGAAAAATTTTTATGAAAAAAGACGATTTTATGATTTTTGAGGCCATATACCAGGCTATACATCTGGAATACTACACATTATAGGAGCCAATAGTTTGATACAATACTTATTGTGGAGAGGGCGCCACTGGCGTAGGCACGCATCTCTCTCTCTATTTTTCGTAGCGCTCGGACCTCTTTACACGATTTGTCATGTATGATGTAATATTTGACCGAAAATCTAACATCCTAAAACATGATTGAAGATCACTGATTGCTCGGCCGACCAGGAAAGAGCTTCAAAACAAAGTGATATCTTGTCTTAAGATGCTAGATGCTTTTTTAAGGGGCACGGTGGCATAAGTCCAGCAGATTGGTACATTTTTTCAGCGCAATATATGAAGTAAAAAAAATGTGGAAATTTATTTTTTTACTTTTTATTTTTTAGTTCTTCAATAAAGTGTTTCATTCTTTACAACGTTTACAGTTTTTATTTTTCTAACCACTAACTATAGTTAAACAAAATACAGTAAAACATTCACTGTGCATCCAATTCTTTTCCTAAACTTAACGACTATGAGATTTTTTTTAAAACGATATCAATAGCTCAGAATTGTCGGTGTAACTTCGCTAGATTTAGTTCTCTATTACTGCAAGTCGAAATTTCAATATCAAATTTTTTTTCATTGAAAAAGGGTAAAAAACTTGGCAAAAAGTAAGGAGGACAAACAGCTTTCTTTTGAAGATAAAATTGCGTTTTGATATATAAATTGTCCTGGATATTAACAAATGGCGCTATTACACCCACCATTTTATTGAGAATATTTTTCACAACCATAAAATTTTTTAAGATTTCAGTGCCGAATGGCACTTAATCGAGTGCCAGTCAAGTGTTAAAATTTCATAAACGCATTTCAAATGATATCGCGCGACCTACCGATTAGTGTGACATACGGCGTTTAATAGTGCAAAACATTTTAAATATGTTGATTCTGCATGATTTTTTATGGAAGAGTTCAAACTACGATAAAAATTTTGGACTTATTGGGATAAAATTTTCATTATTTTTTATGAAAAAGTCGAATAAAAAATGAAAAAATTTTATTGATTTGTCAAACAGCGTTCGAAATTATGTAGGATCCATGAAGAAAAACTAAAGTGGCTATTTTTGGGTTTTACCCACGATTTAGTGTATTAAAACAAAAATTTGGCATAAAATGCGGAATTTCATAATGCTTCGATTTTATTTTCAAATTTTTATCGTTTCAAAAGATGAAAACCGAACTCAAATCTTTCCTAAAAATGGATAATGTTATGAAGCTTGAACATCATTTTAATCGGGTTCAGGCTAACTATAATAAGCATGAAAAAATATACTGACTTACTATTTTCGTATGTTATATTGACTCCAGGAAGCCGGGTTTATGCCACCCCCTTAAAAAGCCCACTCCTCGTTGAGTTTTAAGGATAGGAAAATTATTTTCAGATTTTATTTAGCATAAAATACGTACGCAAGTCCGTTACTATCGTTTTCAAAAAATATTAATAAATTTGCGTCAAAAATCTAAAACCTACATATTTAAATAGCTGATGCGTTTGCGAAGAGCTGTAACTATCGAAACGTTTATTTTTTGGTTTTTTTTTCTGGAAACAATACTTCGAATTTCTAAAAATCCATAAATTTTGATAATTTTCGGAACGGAACTCCATCTCAAAAACGCTTACTATCTCTATAGCGCGTGTTCGAATCCCACTAATTTTCTCTTAGTGATTATATTGAATATGATTATAGGCAAGGGTCTTGATAATGGAACCGCTAAATTTTATTGGTGTGTAATCACTAGAGCAATCACTAAAACAATCACTTAGACAACATCAGTGGGATTCGAACACGCGCTG